>SJYC01094775.1:0-100718 GCA_006408675.1 Madoqua kirkii
TTTTTTTTTTAATTAACAGACTGATACTAGAAATTCACATGGAAGTGCAAGGAACAAAATAGCCAAAACTATCCGGAAAAAGAAGAAAAATCATGGATGAGTCCCTTTTGCTGATTTCAAAGCTTACTATATAGCTGCAATAATCAAAACAGTGTGGTACTAGCCTTAAGACAGGTGTATAATTCTGTGGACTAGAACTGAGAGTACAGAACTCAACCCTTCCATTCGTGATCAACTGATTTTCAGTAAAGAAGCCAAGACAACTCAAACGAACAGTGTATACAACAAACGCTTCTGGGACAACTGAATGTGTTGCTGTTGCTGAGTTGTTATGTTCAACCCTCTGAGATCCCATGGACTGTAGCACTCCAGACTCCTCTGTCCACCGTCTCCCAGAGCCTGCTCCAACTCACATCCATTGAGTTGGTGATGCTATCTCCAGTATTCTTGCGTGGAGAACCCCAGGGACAGTATGAAAGGAACAACTGAGTATCTACGTGAAAATGATGAAAGTTGAATCTCTATTCCCATTATAACCAAAAAAAAAAAAAAAGACTCAAAATAAATCATAGACCTAAATGCAGGAGCTAAAACTATGTAACTCCTGGAAGAAAATATAGGGTTACATCTTCATGACCTTGGATTAGGTAAAGTCTTTCTAGATAAACATCAAAGAATATGTGACAAAAGAAAAAAGATAAATTTAAGTTCTTAAAAATTTTAAACTTTTGCTGTTCAAAGACTATCATCAAGGAGGTGAAAAGATAATCCACTGATTAGGAGAAAACGTTCGCAAATCATTTACCTGAGAAAGAGCTTGCATCCAGAATATCTAAAGAACTCTTACAATTCAACAGTAAAACAACAAACAACCTGATTAAAAATGGCAAAGAATCTAAATGGTCATTTCTTTAAGAAAGAAATGTATATCCTCAGTGAGCACACAGAAAGACAGCTAACATCATTAGCCATAGGGAAATGTAAGTAAAAGCCACAGTGAGGTACTGCTTCCAACTCAGCAGGATGGCTAGAATAACAATAACAGACAAGACAAGCCATGGTGAGGAGGTAAGTGCTTGCAGGGAGGTCAGATGGCAGAGAGCTTTTAGAAAGCAATCTAGCGGTTACTCAAAATGAATGAAAATTAAGCATATGACCACATCCACTCCTAGGTATATTCCTAAAAGAAGTGGCAATATATAGTCAGTCACATAAAAACTTGTACATGGATTATTCCTAATAACCAGAAAGTAGAAAAGTCCAAATGTCTGTCAACTGATGAAAGGACATACAAAATATTCCACATGATGCAATGTTATCCTGCAATAAAAAAATGAAAAACTGTTACAAACTGCAACCCAGATGATCCTTGAAAATATTATACTAAGTGAAGAAAGCTAGTCATAAAAACCATACATTATACGGTATGACTATTTATTGATACATGACATGTCTGGAGTAGGGAAACGTATAAAGACAGAAAGTTGGTCTGTGGTTGCGGAAGTGTGGGAGGCTGTGAGGCTGGTGGGAAAAGACTGATAACAGGTGCAGGGTTTGTTCCTGGGCTGATGAAAATGGTTTAAAATTAGCTGTGCTGATGGTGTACAACTGTCAATACACTTAAAATGACAGAATTGTACAACTTAAAAATAAGCAAGCAAGTATTTCGTTACTCATTGATTCCTATACACTTCTCAGTAAAGCTGTCTGACACTTTGATGAAGGAATTTCTTAGGGATAAGCTGCCTCATTCTCCCTTGCCAGTTCCCAAATAGATGCTGAAAGATGAGTTTGGAGAGTAACCTAGAGGAGTAATGAGAGAAACGTTCATTGATCCTCAAATATGAATATGTGTGTGTGTGTGTGTGTGATGTGCTCATTCGATTTTTAAAAATGAATACTGAAATATAATGAAATAAAAAGGAGTTAGAAGCATTTTTCCCCTTCCTATTGCTTTTTAAATCAATCTAAAGTTAGCTTAGAAGTTAATTGCATTATTTTAGAACAGTTCATTTTTTTACACCTAATTGCTTTTGAACTCAATGTTTTCATCCTCAATAAAGGTGTTTTAAATGAACTCTCTGGTTTTCTTAAGTCCTAAGTAGAAAACCTAGAAAACTCCACAAATGAGGAAAAAGGAAGAGGTTAAGAAGTAACAACTGTGAGTGACCTAGTCCTAACCAAAGAAGTACAAGTGACATCATTCCAAAAATATACATATTAAGACCAACAACATAGAAATGAGGCACATATAGACCTATTAAACTCCAGCACGAGCTGCAGGAAGCTCTTGCCTTAGAACCCAAGAAGGTGGTCCTTAAGTTTGATAAGAGCTATGATTTTCATCTTAAGAACTTTAGAGACTCCAAATATAGGAGCTGATCTCAGTATAGTAAGTACAGTTTACTCCATGACCCCATGCTACTTTTTAAGCTTTGTTAGTCTCTCCCACAGAAGAGCTATATAAAAAAGATCTTCACGCCCCAGATAACACAATGGTGTGATCACTCACCTAGAGCCAGACATCCTGGAATGTGAACTCAAGTGGGCCTTAGAATGCATCACTACGAACAAAGCTAGTGGAGCTGATGGAATTCCAGTTGAGCTATTTTAAATCCTAAAAGACGATGCTGTGAAAGTGCTTCACTCAATATGCCAGCAAATTTGGAAAATGCAACAGTGATCACAGAACTGAAAAAGGTCAGTTTTCATTCCAATCCCAAAGAAAGGCAATGCCAAAGAATGCTCAGACTATTGCACAATTACACTTATCTCACACACTAGTAAAGTAATGCTCAAAATTCTCCAAGCAAGGCATTAGCAATACATGAACCGTGAACTTCCAGATGTTCAAGCTGGTTTTAGAAAAGGCAGAGGAACCAGAGATCAAATTGCCAACATCAGCTGGATCATTGAAAAAGCAAGAGAGTTCCAGAAAAACATCTATTTCTGCTTTATTGACTATCCCAAAGCCTTTGACTGTGTGGATCACATCAAACTCTGGAAAATTCTTTAAGAGATGGGAATACCAGACCACCTGACTTGCCTCTTCAGAAATCTGTATGCAGGTCAAGAAGTAACAGTTAGAAATGAACATGGAACAACAGATTGGTTCCAAATAGGAAAAGGAGTACGTCAAGGCTGTATACTGTCACCTTGCTTATTTAACTTATATGCAGAGTATATCATGAGAAACACTGGGCTGGATGAAGCACAAGTTGGAATCAAGATTGCCAGGAAAAATATCAATAACCTCAGATATGTAGATGATACCACCCTTATGACAGCAAAGAAGAACTAAAAAGCCTCTTGATGAAAATGAAAGAGAGTGAAAAAGCTGGCTTAAAGCTCAACATTCAGAAAACTAAGATCATGGCATCCACTTCCATCACTTCACAGCAAATAGATGGGGAAACAATGGAAACAGTGACAGACTTTACTTTTGGGGGCTCCAAAATCACAGATGGTGACTGCAGCCATGAAATTAAAAGACATTTGCTCCTTGGAAGAAAAGTCATAGCCAACCTAGAGAGCCTGTTAAAAAGCAGAGACATTACTTTGCCAACAAAGGTCCATCTAGTCAAAGCTATGGTTTTTCCGGTAGTCAAGTATGGATGTGAGAGTTGGACTATAAAGAAAGCTGAGCACCAAAGAATTGATGCTTTTGAACTGTGGTGTTGGCGAAGACTCTTGAGAGTCCCTTGGACAGCAAGGAGATCCAACCAGTCCATCCTAAAGGAGATCAGTCCTGGCTGTTCTTTGGAAGGATTGAAGCTGAAACTACAATACTTTGGCCACTTGATGTGAAGAACTGACTCATTTGAAATGACCCTGATGCTGGGAAAGACTGAAGGCAGGAGGAGAAGGGGACGACAGAGGATGAGATGGTTGAATGGCATCACTGACTCAATGGACATGAGTCTGAGTAAACTCCAGTGTTGGTCATGGACAGGGAGGCCTGGCGTGCTATAGTCCATTGGATCGCAAAGAGTTGGACACAACTGAGCAACTGAACTGAACTAATCTGAGTCTCTCCCTCCCAGCACCTGCATAATACACATTCACATTTAGCAGAAGCATCTCTATTTCTCCCTTACTACCTACCTTTGTGCCTTTGCTTATAAGCTTCCTTCTGCCTAGAGTACCCTCTCAGGGTTTTATCCTCACCTATCCAAACCATAGACATCTACAAATGAATCTATCCACAAAACAGAGACAGACTCACAGACACAGAGAAGGGACTTGTGGTTACCAAGGAGGTTACCATGGGAGAGACAGGGATGAATTGGGCATTTGGGTTTAGTAAATGCAAGCTATTACAGATCAAAGGGATCAACATCAAGGTCCTACTCTATAGCATAGGAAACTATAGATTTCCTGAGATAAATCTAATGGGACAGAATATAAAGAAAAATGTGTATATGTGTAAAACTGAATCACCTGGCTCTACACCAGAAATTAACACATCACTGTGAATCAGCTGCATACTTCAATCAGAAGGAAAAAAAAAAAAAAAACCCCTGCTGCCCTCATTCCAGGTCCATCTGTGATGCCACTGTCTCTCAGGCAGTGTCTCCTGATTTTTCCAACTGGGGCCACCTTTCCAACCTGTGAACTGCACGCCGCACTTCCTTAGAACATCTCTAATTTAATTTCATGCCACAAAAAGTATGCACTTAAATTGTCCCTTCACTAGAATTTAAGTTAGCCAGGGGTTTGCTTCCGAACAGGCACTGAGACATTTATGCAACGAGAAGGGATGCCAGCATTTCTCTCTGACTCCATCGAGGTCCCTTCTCTTCAGCCAGCTTTTATCAATTCAGTTCCCCACGTCAAGACAAGCCTTCTGACAGAACCGCGTCTAAATCCTGGCTTAATTCAGATAAAAGAAGTCCCTGCTCTCATTTCTTTCTGTTTTTCTTCTGTGTCTTTTTTTCCCTGCTGTGTCTATGTTCCCTAATTAACCAGCTCGCAAAGCCCTGCTATAGTATGCAGCTTTCCCCCGTTTCTCTAATTGAAGGAAAAACAACAACAACAACAAAACCCATTCGTAAAAGTGATAAAATGGATTCCTATCACTCTCATTATCAGGTACAGATTCAGAGTCAGTTTGGGGGCTTTTGTAGGGGTGGGATAGGGAGATAAGTAACCAGTTGTCATTTTTATGGTTATTCTGGGACAAAGAGAAAAAATGGTTTAGTGTAAAATCAAAATGTTTTTGTACGGAATACTTTAACAGGTAAAGCAAGGGAAGAAAGATGTGGAGATGGTCTTATTTTTGGTTAACTCTAAATATAGGAGAGCAATAAGTAGCTACAATTGAGTGTCCCCAAGGTGCCCGCACGCGTGTGCATGCTAAGTTGCTTCAGTCGTGTCCGGCTCTTTGTGACCTTATGGATGGTCACCCACCAGGCTCCTCTGTCCACGGGATTCTCCAGGTAAGACTACTGGGAGGGGTGGCCATGCCCGTCTCTGGGGGGGTCTTCCTGACCAAGGGATTGGATTCAGGTCTCCTGCTTGGCAGGTGGCTTCTTTACCGCTGAGTCACCCGGGCAGCACCAGTGTGTCTAGTACTGTGTCAGTTAACCAACTTTCACGTACTATCTCTTCTGGCCTTCAAACTACCCTATGCAGTACGTCCTATTCCCCCCATTTTGAAGGTGAGGAAACAGACACTGCAAGGTAAGACGCTGTGTTAGAGGCCTCACAGGGAGAGCAGATGGGCAGGTGCCCTCACACAGTCTCAGCTCCTCTCGCCTTTTTCCTTCTGAGGGATAGGGATGTTTGGCCCTTGGGGCCTCCTCCTGAAGAATCCCTGTTGATACCACTGCAATTGGATCTCTTTCCTCCTCCAGTTTTTTCCTACACCACCTTGTGGCTCAGCTGGTAAAGAATGCCAGAGACCTAGGTTCAGTCCCTGGGATAGGAAGATCCCCTGGAGAAGAGAACAGCTGCCCACTCCAGTGTTCTGGCCTGGAGAATCCCATGGACTGTATAGTCCATGGCGTTGCAGAGTCAGACAAGACTGAGCAACTGTAGGGGCTTCCCTCGTAGCTCAGCGGGTAAAGAATCCACCTGCAGTGCAGGAGACCCTGGTTTGATTCCTGACTCAGGAAGATCCGCTGGAGAAGGGATGGGCTACCCACTGTAGTTCTTGGGTTTCCCTGGTGGCTCAGCTGGTAAAGAATCTGCCTGCAATGCAGGAGACCTGGGTTCGGTCCCTGGGTTGGGAAGATGCCCTGGAGAAGGGAAAAGCTACCCACTCCAGTATTCTGGCCTAGAGAATTCCATGGACTATACATGGTGTTGCAAAGAGTTGGACAAGAATGAGTGACTTTCACTTTCACTTTTACCAGTGTATATTAAGAAACTTCAGAAAGAAGACAGCCGTTCAATAATCTTATGTGGCCATCTGCTAATTCTTCATTAAGGGAAAAAAAAAAACCAAAATTTTGAAGATCAAAAGCAAAATAGGACATGTTAGATATTCAAAGTCAAAGAAAGAAACCAACTTTGGTTTAATTGCTCTTTAATCTTGGATTTTGAAATATTCTCCAATTAAATTTGATCGGCCAGGAAGGAAGGCAAGGGAGAGACCAGCAGAAAGCCAAGAACTAGGACCAGCGACAGTCTTTGCATATTCACTCTCTTCCTCTGGGAGTATTTATTAAGTGCCTACTGGGTGCCAGGCATTCTCTTGGTGTCAGATATAGTTTTTATCTAATGAGGTTTTTAGGTTAGGGAAAGGGAAGCACAGAAATTATATATTTAATGGTATGATTTCAATTATGGTAAGTGCTCTGAAACCACCATAGGGTGGTTTGAGATCTTGAAGAGGGGAACCTTACTTGATCTGAGATGCTAAACACAGTTTCCCTGAGGACAAGACACTTAAATCAAGATTTTACAGTTAAAGAGAGGGAGATCTGAAGCTTACAACTTAAAAGATAAAATGTTTTAAAGATACTAAAAAGTCTAAAAAAGAGAAGTTGAGACTAAATACTGGCCTGAAATATGTGAATTATTGAAATTTAGAATATCATTTAAGGCAGGTACCTTTGTTCTTATCAATTATGTAATGCAGCAAAAATCAGTGCTGTCAGGATTCTTCAGAGCTAACACAAACTTGTTTTAAGGACCAAGGTAGAACTCATTAGAATTACTCTGCAGAGTCCCACCAGTATCTTAAAAAAAAAATTAAAAAGACTATCTTTAAGAATAATCTGAAAAAAACCTGTGTAGTGACTAGATGCTCAGTAAATATGTACTATAAGGATGACTAAAAAATTCCTTCTAGTATCGCTTTTACTGCTAATCTACTGTACTATTTTAGTTTAGTTACCAGTCCTTTATACCAATGCAATAGTAAATGAGAGCTCAATCAAAATTAAATTAGCTCAAAATTTCACATAATATTGACTTAATAAAGTTTATATTAAGTAAAGAAAATTTTCGAAAGGAATCTGCTTAAAGATGCATTATTAATGCAGAAAAAGGTAAAGGCTGAATGGAAAACCATTTCTAGAATTATCGACATTTCAAACTTTATAAAAATTTCTTCGTTTCAGTTACTAACAAAGAAAGACAACTTTAGTCTACCAATTTTAAGTAGTTTAATGTCAATTATTCAATGTCTGAACCCAGAGATTGAGAAATGATACATCTCCCAGGCCCATTTGTACAATAGAACTGAAATAGTGTCAATAGGAAAAAATGTGTTTAAATTGTAGATATGCACACACAGATACACACACAGACACACACACACCATCCATCCAGTCTGCTCTTTTAGCCACAAGATGATTGAAAAGTTTAAAAAAAATGTTATTGAAGTATAGTTGATTTACAATGTTGTGTTAGTTTCAGGCATATAGCAAAGTGATCAGTTATATATACATTATATATTCTTTTTCATATTCATTTCCATTATGGTTTGTTACAAGGTACTGAATATAGTTCCCTGTACAGTAGGACTTGTTGTTTATTTATTTTATATATAGTAGTTTGCATCTGCTAATCCCAAACTCCTAATTTATCCCTTTTTCTCCTTTCCCCTTTGGTAACAGTAAGTTTATTTAGGATAAACCGACTTTTATTTACAACTGTCATAATCACTGTTTTTCACTTTTGTATATGATCTCTAGGTTTGGCTTTTAATCCTCAAACAGTCTTTGATACCAAAATATATTTTTTCGGCCACCAGGTCACTCAGACAGTATCTGAGCTAGATTGAGTTTTTGGTGCACTTTTTTTCATGACACACAAAGCAAATCCACATTCAGGTTCTATCAGGGATCGTGTGCTTCACCTCAAATATACACACCCCCCCAGATACACACAAAGCAGATTCATGGAGCAACCTGCAAATTCCAGACAGGTTTTCACCTATATTTACACTAAATATGAACCAGAAACTTTCAGACCACCTCCCCGCACTTGATGCTCCTGTAAACGCTTTGCTATTATTACCAAAGTGTTGGTCTGCCAGTCTTGTCTCTTTGTGAACCCACAAGACGGTAGGCTGCCAAACTCCTCTATTTATGGTATTTTTCAGACAGAATAATGCAGTGGGTTGCCATTTCCTTTTCCAGAGGGTCTTCCCACCCAGCCATCGAACCTGGGTCTCCTGCATTGCAGGCAATCTGCATTGCAGATTCTTTACCATCTGAACCACCAGGGAAGCCCAAGGAGTTACTTAAAAGTTCATTTCTGCTATAGAAGTTGCAGAGACACTCCATGGAACAAGCGCTGTATACAGTGCATTCCAGTTCTGAGAACCCAAGGACCCACAGTTAATTATTCAGCAATCATGAATAAATAAGGACCAGCGGGGAAGCAAAGGCCTTTTGCTCAGTAAGTGGGCAAGGATACATCTGCTCAAAATGTAGACAGTGAAACAGCTATTTTATAAACAATGGCATTTCTAAACCTCAGACACACAAAATAAAAAAAATCAGGAGATACTTCTGGGAAAGGATTCCATTTAATGCTTTCCCTTCCTTGCTCTGTGCCACAAAGTTGTAGCCTCTGGAAGCCTGGGCCATGCAACCGTTTACTTCCAGACTTTTCAAAGCTTCTGCGAAGGGGAGGTTCCCAGGGTTCTCTGGCTGGCTGGCCCTCTGTGGTTACTTCCACCTTCCCTGGCTAAGATGCTATTCCCTAGGCAACGAGCACACTGCCCAGTTAGATTCAAGTTGTTTTTAATTGATGGACTCAGGACTGTATTTTCATAAAGATCATTATCCCACTATCAGGTTGTGCTTTTCTTTTTTTTTTTTTAAATTCCCTCATTCTTACAGGCATAACTACCCAGGAATGTGCCTATGCAATCAGCTAGCCCAATCAAAAAGCTATATCCTGTATCAGGATGCTGTCAGGAGAGAAAGGTAGACTGGAGAAGTTTTGAGGTAGGATGCAAAAAGAAGACACAGGCAGAAAATATGTAACCTGCAAATTCACATATTTCACACCCAAGTAGGATTTTTCCATTTCGTTTTCTATTAAAAGCTGAGTAATTGCAATATGAAAGCGTGAACACAGATTGAAAAGTAACAACTAACAGCATATCATTCTGTAAGGAGCTGAAAATGAAAAGTAAATTAACCGACTGTTGGCAAGTATCAATATCTCGGTAATATAAAACCCATCAGAAGTCATGTGTGTAATACTGCCTCAAACAACTCACTGGAAGTGGAAATAAAATGCATTAACTTAATGTTTGAAGATTTTTAAGGTCAGGGAATTGGTATTTGTTCATAGCAAAAAGGCAATGATGACTCAGCTCCTTCAGATATATGTGGAATTTGTTACACTTATCATCCGTGTATCATTATCTTATGGCTCCTGCAGGCATCCCAGGTTTTAATTTCCTGAGCACACTTAAAACCTCAACCACAAAGTTAGATGTCATGGTATTTCATTTTAAGGTGAAAAAGATAAATGTTCCAAAGTGAAAGGCACTCTTTGTTTACTGAACCACATATCTAAGGAAATTTAGGTAGATATGAGAGATGCTGGTTCAGAGTCTTATCGGGATAAAGGAAATTGGACAGGGCTATGGAGACTGGAAATCAGTAATATTAAGGGTGACCAAACACATCTTTGTATTTACTCACAGGCATACATAGAACTTGACTCACAAACCGATCAGCAAGAAAAGTAAATTATTTTTAAAACGGAAAATTGAGAAGTGAGAAAATGTAAATGAGAAATCAATACTCATTTTTGACTAATATGACTTACATGCCAAGAAAAGTTTATGATAATACATGAAATATGGGGGTAATTTTAATTCCATGTATTCAAGAGGATGATCAACACTGAATTGTTAAATTGTAATTAACAACATTGTAATTGTTAAATATGTGTTTAAAATATAGTCCTGCCTGGTTAGTTTGTTTAGAGACTGAACAGCAAAACAGTAATTATCCCTTCATATATGCAAGAAATTCCTAAATATTTGCTTCTAAGCTCGTTTGAAAACAGTGAGAAAAACAGAAAAAATTCCCCAAGGAGACACCGTACCCTGTTACTAACTATTGTATGACAATGTCTCTAGAAGTTAATTTTAAAAAGCAGTGTAATTGCTACCATGTTTCTTTGATCAAATGGATGACAGCTAGCTGCTGGAGCTGGTCATTTCCCTCTGTCTTAGTCTCATCTGTCAGCATCCACCAAGCACCCACCACTTCCAAGGCGGTACAGAAAGAGGTGAGAGATTAGATGAGAAATGATGGGTCTCCATGGGGAAAATTTTCATCGAGTATATCCCAGCCAGCACTTATACTGATCACCAAGAAAATTTTCTAAGCATCACAGAAAATTCACATCTACGAAATATACCAAGTGGGCTCCCAATCAAGAAATACAGTCGCTACAACAGTCAAAAACTAAGGTCACAAGTGGGATGGTGTGGTTGGATGACAAGTCTTCGCTAATGGCAGGTGGCTTAGAACAGAGGACAAAGATGTAGAAAGCTGCCCAGCTGCTCTGTAATCCAACAATGTGTTAGAGTTCCTGCAACAGCCCCCATTTCCCCACGGCCCTGTCTTTGTTGGGAAAGGGGACCGACAGTGAACCAAATGATAAGAAAGCGGAGTGGGGGATGGGTACTTCCCACCCACATCTGCTCCAAAGTCCACAGAAACGCATTAAGGACCAGGCAGGGACGAGACAGAGCCAGGCTTGGGTCTGGCTTCTGAGGCAGCACTAGTGGAAGGCATCTGCCTGTCAGTGCAGGAGCAGTGGAGACGCATGTTTGATCCCCGGGTCTGGAAGAAGAAATGGTGGGCCTCTCCAGTGTTCCTGCCTAGAGCATCCCGTGGGCAGAAGAGCCTGGCGGGCTACGGTCCACGGGGCGGCAAAGAGTCCAACACGCCCGAGTGAGTGAGCAGCAGCAGCAGGTTTGTGTCATGAGCAAATCAGCGGGCCATCCTGAGGCTCAGCTTCCTCGACCTGCGAATGTGACTGAGTGATGGAGACCTCAGAAAACTGGTGACAATTAAATGACGCCTTGCACATGAAGTCGCTTGAGTGACGGGCAGAGTGCTTTACTCAACACATGAAAAGTGCTTCCATCGTTGCTGTTACCATCTTCAGCGCACGGAGATGCATGCCCTCTGGTGAGCTGGCAAGAGGAGGCAGGGGGCGGGAGCAGACCACCCCTCCTGCAGGCTGGCGGGCCAGGCGGGCCCCTCACCTAGAGGAGTGGCCGTTCTCAGGAGGACATGCAGACTGCCCTCTTGTCCTGGGAGGGGGAGGGACGATGCAGGCTGGGCAAGCTTGGAAGGGAGGATGTGGCTTCATCCCGAATAAGAACAGAATCCTCTGCTTAGTAATTAAAAAAAAAAAAAAAAAAAAAAACACAAAAAAACCTCATTAAGAAACTCTTGGGACAAAATTATGAGGCTTCAACACTGCATTCACGGAAACCTCATAACTTGCTGGACTGAGAAAACACTGAGGCTTTCTTGACTTTAAAGAACGAAGTAGGAAACTGGAGGGGGCTGAGGCATGGGACCCAGTCACCAGTTGCTGACAGCCTAATGCGGGAAAAAGCAGACACTTCACCACACAACTAGCTCATTCAGCTTGTAAATGAGGAGAGAACAGGAGCTTTCCGTGAAAAGATGACATTTTGCGTGCACTGAAGTTACTGTCTGCCTCGCTCTAGCGTGCTGGCTGGCCACCCGTTCTGAAAGCTGACACTTTTCGGCAATGGGGGCAAATGGGCACAGGCAAGAAGCACCGCAGCAATCACCAGACTATAGGCCAGGACTGTGGACTGTCTTGGTGGCCGTCCAGGTCTGGCCTTCATTTGAGTTGACGTGGGTAAGAATGACCCCTCCTGAGTTTCAGTTTTCTCCTTTGTAAAAATGGCAGAATAGTAGCTATTTCGTGCATTACTGTGAAGCTTACTTTTTTGCAAAGTATAATTGTTGTGATTTGTGTAAACTACACAAAGTAGCGACCTGTGAGTCGTTTCAACTATTATTATGCCATTTATACATTCAGAGGGGATTTCTCTGAATTTCCGGGGAGCAATTTCCAGGGAAAGTTCTTTCCCTTTACTTTTTCTCACAGCACCCTCTTCTTCCCCAGGATTTACTAATGCGCATTTATTGAAGCATCTTGCCCCACAGTTGATACCTGTCTGGGTGGAGATCAGGCTTGCTCCGTTCATCACTGCTGTGCAGCGCCATGCCCACAGCTGGGTAAGAGTCAGCGCTAGGCAATACCACAAGATGAGGCCCCACCGAGCCCAGTCACTGCCCAGCCCATCCTGGACGTCAAAGAAGCATGGCCCCCAGTGCGCCTGGACCCCGTCCTTGCCACACACGCTGCCGATGGTTAAACCCTTGGTGGGAGAAAGCTGGCCTGCTTCTGTCACCTGGATAAGAGCCGATTTCTTTTTCACGTCCCTCCTGTCTGTCAGACTAGGTGGGTGTGAGACTTCAGAAGAAGAAATGATGTAGGCCTCTGCCTCTCGGGAATTCTGCAGAAGGCGGTTGGAAGGGGACTTATTCACGATCCTGGAGGCATTTCATAGGACACGCCCGGTCCTGTTAGAGCTCCAGGCCCCGAGCGCAGACTGCCGGCCAAGCACCAAGTCTGAGGCTGTGCACACTGATCTCATTGCTTTCTTTATGAACAGCTTGCAGGAGGCCTTGTATTTACAGATGAGGAGTTACAAGCTCAAAATGTATAAACACTTTGCTCGTGGACTCTCAGCTGGTGCATATCTGAGCCCACATTTGAGCACAGGCCTGGCTGACCTGAACCCTCTGCCCCACACATTTCTGTATATCCCCGCTGCCTGTCTTTTCTGAGGACTGGGGGTGCCATGCAGTGAAGGAGGCAGGGGCCAGAGACTCTCCCCCGGAGCCCAGCCCTGCTGCTGGAAACAGAGTAAGATGATGAGGATACAGACTGCCGGCCAAGCACCAAGTCTGAGGCTGTGCACACTGATCTCATTGCTTTCTTTATGAACAGCTTGCAGGAGGCCTTGTATTTACAGATGAGGAGTTACAAGCTCAAAATGTATAAACACTTTGCTCGTGGACTCTCAGCTGGTGCATATCTGAGCCCACATTTGAGCACAGGCCTGGCTGACCTGAACCCTCTGCCCCACACATTTCTGTATATCCCCGCTGCCTGTCTTTTCTGAGGACTGGGGGTGCCATGCAGTGAAGGAGGCAGGGGCCAGAGACTCTCCCCCGGAGCCCAGCCCTGCTGCTGGAAACAGAGTAAGATGATGTAGGATGAGCTGCTGCTGCTGCTAAGTCGCTTCAGTCGTGTCCGACTCTGTGCGACCCCATAGACGGCAGCCCATCAGGCTCCCTTGTCCCTAGGATTCTCCAGGCAAGAACAATGGAGTGGATTGCCATTTCCTTCTCTAAAGCATGACAGTGAAAAGTGAAAGTGAAGTCACTCAGTCCTGTCTGACTCTCAGCAACCCCATGGACTGCAGCCTACCAGGCTCCTCTGTCCATGGGATTTTCCAGGCTAGAGTACTGGAGTGGGTTGCCATTGCCTTTTAGGATGAGCAAATATGAAAGAGCAACGAATGCCAGCATTTAAACACTGCAAGGAAATCCTCTGGGAGCAGTGATTGGTCATGAGGTTCAGCACAATTTGGTTTGGGGGTAAGACTGGGATTGGAGGACACCTAGAGAGGATTATAAACTAAACACTTCTGAAAGAGGTCAGTTCTTGTGTCATTTATTTCTTTGTGATTCCCAGCCTGGTGCTGGAGATGTAGAAGATATTAAAGTATAATTGAATATAATTAGGTTTACAAGGTGATTATGCACTCCTCAAGCACAAATTCATAATAAAAAGGAAGAAAATAATCCTTACCAGCAAACTGGTCTCTATTAACATTTGCTTTGTATAATGCATTAAAAAATTTTTTTTCCTATCTGTTTAGCAATGTTACCCTGGGAGGTACACTCTCAGGGATCTCCCCCTCTGGGTCGGAATACTGAAAACTCATCAGCACAGTGGATGGACACATTTATAGAACAAAACACACATAAATCCCAAGGCAGACCCTCAAGGAAATATATATATGACATCCATTTCACTGTAACTGAAAACTCCTCTCCTCTACATAGGGAAATTAGCATTTTATATATAAGTACCTGGGAAGATACTTTATTTTTAAAGTTATTTTTTGGTGTGTGCCATTTTTAGTCTTTATTGAATCTGTTACAATATGACTTCTGTTGTTCGTATTTGGTATTCTGGCCTCAAGTCATGTGGATCTTAGCAGCATTGTCCCTCATACGCCTGCACTGGGAGGTGAAGTCTTAACCTCTAGACCACCAGGGCAGTCCCAGGGAGGGTATTTCAGACTGAGCATTAAGGGCAAGATTAAATAGGTATCTTTTGTTTGTTATCAGCATGCAGAATATAAGAATCTAGTATGTGTGAAAACAGAGGTCTTGTAATGGGCCAAAGTCAGGAAGAAAAATATATCATAAAGCGAACATTATGCTCTTTTTGGTAGGTGCTAGTTATTTTAGTCCAAGCTGGTGAACTGTTCAATTTCACAAACATATTATAGGCACATATTACCTACAAAACTTGGTGTTTGGTGCTGTGAAAATCCAAAGATAAGGTGAGATCTTGAGGGTACAGAAATTACTGGGACAGAAGCAGACCCTAGTAAGGACTTTGAGTGGAAAAAATTTTTTTAAAGCAATCTAAATATCTAAAGATTTAAATGGAATTTATCCCTTTATGAGCAATGTAAAACTTCTGAAATTCCAACTTTTTGTTGAAACTGAGGCACAGGTTGATTTCATGGGGCTCTGATAGAAAGCAAAAATTTTTAACTGAAATGGCCAAGTGATTAACCTTGAGAATTTAGGTGAACAAACATTATTCTCCTATCATGGAGACTTTGATGATTTGCAAACTTGGCCAAACTCATTCATATACATTATAGTCCTTTGAAAGGAAAGCAAAAGTCACTGTGAAACTGAGATCCTGGAAATGCTTTTCCCAAGATGGCACGTGGCAAGCACAGGCACGACAGGGGTGGGTGGACAACACCGGAGAGTTGGAGAGAGCCTGCAGTTCTCACTGGTGACCTGGAAGCTTACCAAAGTTCAAGAAGTACTGAGAAAATGTAAGCCATAACACAAGACTTCTGTACATTAATTCTGATTAGTAAGGTCTGAGTTAAACGATTTATCACCTTGTCTCACAGTATTCACACTGAAAGTAATGAGGTCTTTGTGATATGAACCTTCCTTACAGCACACGGCTAGTAAATCTTTGCTGAAAAGTATGTCAAGCTTCCAGGATGATTATTTTTATTTTTTGGCTGACACCTGGCAAAGCCAACAATTAAATGAAATGAAAATTTCCACCAACCCTGGATCTACTGAGTCTTTTGTTCGAGAGCTCACAAAGCTTGTACTCTGTTCTTCTTTTTAATAAGTCAAGTATTAGATATCTACTATCCTTCTATCAGGGAAGAAGCCGCTTTGGGGTTGGAGGAGATTCCAGAAGTGTTTAATAAAGAAGGAAAGAAGCAGACGAGGGTTGAACTACACAGCCAGCCAGGAGTGCCAAGTGGCAGCTGGCCTGGGCCTCTCAGATGCACCATGTGCTTCATCCGCACTCAAGTCCCTGAGCATCCGAGCCGGAACAGAAAGCCTGGGGGAGGCAGCCTCGGGGGAGGCAGAAACTCAGAGGGCAAGCAGCTGGAGCTCAAGTCCTGACTCTCTCACTATCTGCCGCCTTGAACAATCGAACTGCCCCAGTGTGCTGTGCAAAAGTGAGACGGAAAGGCATGGGAATCTTCCATAAGGGATCACACATCAGCGAGGAGGCCTGGGCCTTGCACATGGTATAGACTCAGGAAATGTCAGCTCTGCTTATGCTTCCAGGGAGAGAAGCAGAACTAAGTGTGCTCCAAATACCTGGCTGGAACCGGCCCAGGTCCGTCTTCCAAAGCCCCAGATTCGGAGTCCACGCACCAGCAGAGCTTCAGGATGAGTAATTTTGGACTAAGAAACTGGGCGCCGTGCAGTTTCTTCTGTGTGAACTCTCAGAGGCAATCAAGCCTTGGCACTAACGGTGTGACTCTCAACTCTAAGCTGTTTTGCAGAAGGATAAACACAGAAGTGTAGCCTTCTCAGCTACAGAAGTTTATACCATATGTAATAGATGCCATTCGAAGATTCCACACACTAGTGTCCCTCCCTCCAGCCTTACATCCTTCACCAGCACTCTGCCCAGACTGTCTCCCCGCGCCTCTCCCCCTCTCTGCCTCTCTCTGTCTCTCCCCTTCTCTCTCTCTGCCTCCCTCCCTCCCTCCCTCTCTCTCACACACACACCCCTTGCACTCTATGCTCCTTCCTTCACAGACACTGCCTGGGATGCTTTGCCTGTGTTACATCTGTCTCCCCACCTGCCCCTCTTCCATCTCACAGCCCCCCTGGGGTCCCCCACTCCCACCTCACAGCCCTCTCTGCCCTGGGTGTCCCCTCTCCCACCTCACAGCCCTCTCTGCCCTGGGTGCCCCTCTCCCACCTCACAGCTGCCCCTGTTGCTGAGCGGAGCCCACTCAGCCCTCCTGGACCCTGGCTCCCCACTGGAGTGCTGCTCCTCCCCTGTTCCTGTGGGCAGACCTCTTGGGGCATCCAAGCCCCTCCTGGGGCGTTTCCCAGCTGCCTTCTTGGACCCAGACCCTGAGACCCTCCCCTCTGTGCATATGAAAAGGTTTCTATTTCTCCATTTATGTGTCTCCAGCTGTTTCTACCCTCTGATGTGCTCTTCTTTCTTTCCCTTTTATTGTCTTCACTCTCACATACAAATGATCCATGAGATCAGAAACCTTGAATGGCTTACATACTGCGTCTTCTGCTCCTGCAACACAACCTTGCGTATCGTCTCACTCCATTAATCCTGCCTGAGCACATGCATGACGGAGTGGATGCATGGCGGAGGGGATGTGCCGGCTCTCACGGCCCTCTGAGGCCTAGCTAAAGCGTGTCCTGTTCTGTGAGTCTTCTCCAAGGTTTCTCATCTAATATGAATTCCCAGGGCACCTACTATCATGACTAGGCGCCTTCTCATGAACAAACGTGTTCTACTTCATCTGTAAAAATGTGCATTTTCTTTCCCCACTGGCTTCTAACTACCTTGACAGCAGCAACCTTGACTATCTCAAATGCAGCTGCAGGTCAGGAGTTATCAGAAGTTCAGGCACACAGATTGGAGAAGATGCTTGGGCCACACTAAGGGTCTGCGAAAGTGAAAGTGTTAGTCACTCAGTCATGTCCAACTCTTTGCAACCCCACAGACTCCCATCATGGGATTGTAGCTCTCCAGGCTCCTCTGTCTACGGAATTCCCCAGGCAAGAATACTGGGGTGGGTAGCCATTCCTGTCTCCAGGGGATCTTCCCAACTCAGGGATCAAACATAGGTCTCCTGAATTGCAGGCAGGTTCCTTCTGAGCCACCAAACCCCTAAGACAAGGGTCTATCTACATGCTCCTAATTTAGATACAATTTTGCATCCCAACAGATTCTGACAACAAGAAATAAAAGTAAGGAATAAGAGGTAACGAAGACATCTATGGAAAAAGAAAGGTGTAAGAGGTCAAAAGGCACATGTGTTAGGGGGTTGGCATCACATGGTAAGAGTCAGCACTCAACCACAAAGACATCATGGAAGCTGCTTCATGATAGCTCATGCGATCATGGGTGGGCTGTGGATCACGGTCATCTGTAAAAGGCACAGGAAAGTGTTGTGTATTACAGAAAAGCTTACAATCAAAAGAAGTGTTTTGATAAATCCTGGAGAAGGCGTTGAGAAAAGGGAACCCCCTTATACTGTTAGTAGGAATGCAAATTGGTGAAGACATTAAGGAGAACAGACATTGAGGAGGTTTCCCGGAAAAACTGAAAACAAAGCTGCCACATGATCTAGCCATCCCACTCCTGGGCGTATATCTGGAGAAAAGTCTAATTCGAAAGGATATATGTACCCCAGTGTTCACAGCAGTGGATTTACAATAGTCAGGACATGGAAGCTACCTAACTGTCCACTGATAAACAATACATCAATAATGAAGACAAATCAATAGTACATATATACAGTGGAAAACCACTCAGCCACAAAGAAAAATGAAATAATGCCACTCAAAGCAATGGATGGTTTAAGTGGATGGTTCTAGAAATTATACTAAGTGAAGTAATTCAGACAGAGAAATGCAAATATCATATGATATAACTTAGGTGTAGAATCTAAGAAAATGAAACAAAGAAACTTATTTACAAGTCAGAAATGAATTCACAGGCATAGAAAACCAACTTATGGTTACCAAAGGGGAAAGCAGCAGGCAGCGGGAGAGAAAACTTTGAAATTTGAAATTAATAGATATACACTACTAGATATAAAACAGATAAACAGCTAGGACCTACCATATAGCCCAGGGAACTATATTTAATATACTGTAATAACCTATATAGGAAAAAATCTGAAAAATAATTATATATGTATATATATTATTATGAAGCCAGTACAACATTGTAAATCAGTTGTACTTCAGTAAAAAAGATATTATTGGGATAAATAAAAAAGAAGTCCTTTGAGGTATAGGTTTCAGTTGTCAAGACTTCTCCTCTTTGGGTGGAACACCATTTTCCAATGAGGGCAGATAAATAAGGCCCTCTTGCTCTAAGCTTAGCACAGGATTAGGCACATCACGTAATTTTTACTGACGGAACCATTTCCTTGGGGAAGCAGCCTAGAATGTGAAATGTGGTCTCTGTAATCACTAATTCTCTTTGCTAAGGGACAATTATTTGATGGGGTATTTGCTGGGAGAGCGATGGGGCTTGTTGACTGGTGCCTCTGAACTTTCTACTAGTGCGTCTTTCTGGCATGTTGAGCCCACATCCTTGGGAGATGTGTATAAGAGACAGGCCCTGGGTGTCCCCACTCCCACCTCACAGCCCCCCTGTGCCCTGGGTGTCCCCACTCCCACCTCACAGCCCCCTGTGCCCTGGGTGTCCCCCTACTCCCACCTCACAGCCCTCTCTGCCCTGGGTGTCCCCTCTCCCACCTCACAGCCCTCTCTGCCCTGGGTGCCCCTCTCCCACCTCACAGCTGCCCCTGTTGCTGAGCGGAGCCCACTCAGCCCTCCTGGACCCTGGCTCCCCACTGGAGTGCTGCTCCTCCCCTGTTCCTGTGGGCAGACCTCTTGGGGCATCCAAGCCCCTCCTGGGGCGTTTCCCAGCTGCCTTCTTGGACCCAGACCCTGAGACCCTCCCCTCTGTGCATATGAAAAGGTTTCTATTTCTCCATTTATGTGTCTCCAGCTGTTTCTACCCTCTGATGTGCTCTTCTTTCTTTCCCTTTTATTGTCTTCACTCTCACATACAAATGATCCATGAGATCAGAAACCTTGAATGGCTTACATACTGCGTCTTCTGCTCCTGCAACACAACCTTGCGTATCGTCTCACTCCATTAATCCTGCCTGAGCACATGCATGACGGAGTGGATGCATGGCGGAGGGGATGTGCCGGCTCTCACGGCCCTCTGAGGCCTAGCTAAAGCGTGTCCTGTTCTGTGAGTCTTCTCCAAGGTTTCTCATCTAATATGAATTCCCAGGGCACCTACTATCATGACTAGGCGCCTTCTCATGAACAAACGTGTTCTACTTCATCTGTAAAAATGTGCATTTTCTTTCCCCACTGGCTTCTAACTACCTTGACAGCAGCAACCTTGACTATCTCAAATGCAGCTGCAGGTCAGGAGTTATCAGAAGTTCAGGCACACAGATTGGAGAAGATGCTTGGGCCACACTAAGGGTCTGCGAAAGTGAAAGTGTTAGTCACTCAGTCATGTCCAACTCTTTGCAACCCCACAGACTCCCATCATGGGATTGTAGCTCTCCAGGCTCCTCTGTCTACGGAATTCCCAGGCAAGAATACTGGGGTGGGTAGCCATTCCTGTCTCCAGGGGATCTTCCCAACTCAGGGATCAAACATAGGTCTCCTGAATTGCAGGCAGGTTCCTTCTGAGCCACCAAACCCCTAAGACAAGGGTCTATCTACATGCTCCTAATTTAGATACAATTTTGCATCCCAACAGATTCTGACAACAAGAAATAAAAGTAAGGAATAAGAGGTAACGAAGACATCTATGGAAAAAGAAAGGTGTAAGAGGTCAAAAGGCACATGTGTTAGGGGGTTGGCATCACATGGTAAGAGTCAGCACTCAACCACAAAGACATCATGGAAGCTGCTTCATGATAGCTCATGCGATCATGGGTGGGCTGTGGATCACGGTCATCTGTAAAAGGCACAGGAAAGTGTTGTGTATTACAGAAAAGCTTACAATCAAAAGAAGTGTTTTGATAAATCCTGGAGAAGGCGTTGAGAAAAGGGAACCCCCTTATACTGTTAGTAGGAATGCAAATTGGTGAAGACATTAAGGAGAACAGACATTGAGGAGGTTTCCCGGAAAAACTGAAAACAAAGCTGCCACATGATCTAGCCATCCCACTCCTGGGCGTATATCTGGAGAAAAGTCTAATTCGAAAGGATATATGTACCCCAGTGTTCACAGCAGTGGATTTACAATAGTCAGGACATGGAAGCTACCTAACTGTCCACTGATAAACAATACATCAATAATGAAGACAAATCAATAGTACATATATACAGTGGAAAACCACTCAGCCACAAAGAAAAATGAAATAATGCCACTCAAAGCAATGGATGGTTTAAGTGGATGGTTCTAGAAATTATACTAAGTGAAGTAATTCAGACAGAGAAATGCAAATATCATATGATATAACTTAGGTGTAGAATCTAAGAAAATGAAACAAAGAAACTTATTTACAAGTCAGAAATGAATTCACAGGCATAGAAAACCAACTTATGGTTACCAAAGGGGAAAGCAGCAGGCAGCGGGAGAGAAAACTTTGAAATTTGAATTAATAGATATACACTACTAGATATAAAACAGATAAACAGCTAGGACCTACCATATAGCCCAGGGAACTATATTTAATATACTGTAATAACCTATATAGGAAAAAATCTGAAAAATAATTATATATGTATATATATTATTATGAAGCCAGTACAACATTGTAAATCAGTTGTACTTCAGTAAAAAAGATATTATTGGGATAAATAAAAAAGAAGTCCTTTGAGGTATAGGTTTCAGTTGTCAAGACTTCTCCTCTTTGGGTGGAACACCATTTTCCAATGAGGGCAGATAAATAAGGCCCTCTTGCTCTAAGCTTAGCACAGGATTAGGCACATCACGTAATTTTTACTGACGGAACCATTTCCTTGGGGAAGCAGCCTAGAATGTGAAATGTGGTCTCTGTAATCACTAATTCTCTTTGCTAAGGGACAATTATTTGATGGGGTATTTGCTGGGAGAGCGATGGGGCTTGTTGACTGGTGCCTCTGAACTTTCTACTAGTGCGTCTTTCTGGCATGTTGAGCCCACATCCTTGGGCAACAATGAACTCCTTGGGCAATTTACACCAAACAGAGAGGTGAGGAGATGCAGAGGGCTGTGCTCCTCTCCAGACGGGAGGCACTCCGGAGGGTGTCCTCTTCTCCAGAGCTTCGTCTGCAGCCAGCAGGGGCAGGATGGCCTGGAGGAAAGAGCAGAGGGCTGGGAAGCAAAACCCTTTCAAGAGGAACTGACCCTTGTCTTTTCCCGTGTGCTGGGAAGCTGTGCTGAGGGCTTTTTGACCATTACCTCACTTCATATGGGGGCTTCTCTCATAGCTCAGCTGGTAAAGAATCTGCCTGCGGTGGAGGAGACCTGGATCTGATCCCTGGGGTGAAAGGATCCCCTGGAGAAGGGAAAGGCTACCCACTCCAGTATTGTGGCCTGGAGAATTCCACGGACTATACAGTCCATGGGGTCGCAAAGAATCGGACACAACTGAGCGACTTTCACTTTCACTTCATATTAAGAACAATTCCAGGTCTTTTCTGTCATTACCACACCACTGCCCCCACGACCAACACAATAATTATAACCATCAGATCACCATCATCCTCACACAGAAGAATAAACTGAGGAACAGAGCACTTAAGCCTGGCTAAGATTAGTAAATAGAAAGAGCTAGGTCTCAAATAGACTTGGTCCCACTACTTTCTAGTTGGATGTCTTACACATCACATAAACTTTCTGGGCTTCAGTTTTCTCATCTACAAAATGGGAATAATACACAGTTCTCCCTCACAGATCTGTGTGAACTTCAAACAATGCCTGCAAAACCCTGTGGAAACTTCTACATGACATAAAAAAGCACTATATATCTGATTACACAGATGATTTCTAAGTAAACACCTATGCCACAAAAAAATATGTTTTCCCCAAGCCTGAGAAGCCCATTTAAAAAAGGAAAGTGTACGTCAACATTACACAAGTTGACATGTTTTTCCCCCCTCATCAGTCTTCAATATGGATTTCAAAATTGTTTTCCAACTATGACCTTCTAAGAAAGCTATTCTGTGGAGACTATTCTCTTAGGAAACTCCAAATAAAATACAAATCTTTCAAATAAATGAGGCCATTTGCATTCCCATGGGTTACTTATGCACTTTTATTTCCATATTTCAAGAATTTTCCCGAAGGCTTTTCTCCCTTTGATCCATATCAGTCTGATATGTTGAACTTAGTTATAAAGTTGTGACTAGCCTGGGATCCCTGGGTCATTTAGTTTTGTATCCTGTTATCAATATTATATAACGAGACCTACTTCAGAATAAAAGCCTACATTTCTTAGAATTATTCCTATTCTCCAGGCAAATATGCAGCTAAGGAAGAATTGCTTGAGAAATGATCAGAAGGACTTCCCTAACCAGGACTTCCCATCCATGAAGGAGTCTCCAAAATGCAAACAGTAGGGCTTGGCTAAAACCATAGAGACCAGAGTTTAAATCATGGCTCTGTCCTTTTATCGGCAATGTGAATGTAGGGCAAAGACTTAAACTCTGAGTCTCAATCCCTTTAATTATAAAATGAGAATAATGATATTCTGTAAATTGTCTGTCACTTGTAGGTACTCAATAAAATATTAGCTAGAAAAGAGGATGCAGTCATTTATACTTAAAAGATTCGATGGATCACAGTCTAAGGCTATCAGTTAAGCTGTAGCTTAAAGACATGGGAATACCAGATCACCTGACCTGCCTTCTGAGAAAACCGTCTGCAGGTCAGGAAGCAAGAGTAGGAACTGGGCATGGAAAAACAGACTGGTTCCAAATCAGGAAAGGAGCACATCAAGGCTGTATATTTTTACCCTGCTTATTTAACTTATGTGCAGAGTACATCATGAGAAACACTGGACTAGGTGAAGCACAAGCTGGAATCAAGACGGCCAGGAGAAATATCAGTAAGCTCAGTTCAGTTCAGTTCAGTCGCTCAGTTGTGTCCGACTCTTTGCAACCCCATGAATCTCAGTACACCAGGCCTCCCTGTCCATCACCATCTCCCAGAGTTCACTCAGACTCATGTCCATTGAGTCCGTGATGCCATCCAGCCATCTCATCCTCTGTCATCCCCTTCTCCTCCTGCCCCCAATCCCTCCCAGCATCAAAGTTTTTTCCAATGAGTCAGCTCTTTGCATCAGGTGGCCAAAGTATTGGAGTTTCAGCTTTAGCATCATTCCCTCCAAAGAAATCACAAGGCTGATCCCCTTTAGAATGGACTGGTTAGATCTCCTTGCCATCCAAGGGACTCTCAAGAGTCTTCTCCAATACCACAGTTCAAAAGCATCAATTCTTTGGCTCTCAGCCTTCTTCATAGTCCAACTCTCACATCCATAAATGACCACTGGGAAAACCATAGCCTTGACTAGACAGACCTTTGTTGGCAAAGTAATGTCTCTTCTTTTCAATAAAAAGACACTTGCTCCTTGGAAGAAAAGTTGTGACCAACCTTGACTGCATATTAAAAAGTAGAGACATTACTTTGCAACAAAGGTCCGTCTAGTCAAGGCTATGGTTTTTCCAGTGGTCATGTATGGATGTGAGAGTTGGGCTATAAAGAAAGCTGAGCCCTGAAGAATTGATGCTTTTGAACTCTAGTGTTGGAGAAGACTCTTGAGAGTCCCTTGGACGGTAAGGAGATCCAACCAGTCCATCCTAAAGGAGATCAGCCCTGGGTGTTCATTGAAAGGACTGATGCTGAAGCTGAAACTCCAATACTTTGGCCACCTGATGCTCAGAGCTGACTCATTTGAAAAGACCCTGATGCTGGGAAAGACTGAGGGCAGGAGGAGAAGGGGACAACAGAGGATGAGATAGTTGGATGGCATCACCAACTTGAAGGACATGAATTTGAGTAATGCCTGCAAGTTGGTGATAGATAGGGAGGCCTGATGTGCTGTAGTCCATGGTATCACCAAAAGTTAAATATGACTGAATGAATGAACTGAACTGAACTGAAGGGAAGACCTCTATAGAATCATTTCTAATCAGACCATCTGTCCAAAAATGACACAGTTAAATGTGACATCAGACAAGTTCTTAGCAATCCAGCTATTTATGAAAACACTCTGTAAAGTATTAGCATATCCAAGAGGCTGTAATGAGATAGGTTTAATGAGAAAGAATATTGAGGGAGAGATATTGGAGGTGACAAAAGGGACAGAGTGAAGTAAGGAACAGGCACAGAGAAGAAAAGAGTTAAACTAAAAAGTGAAGGATACAAAATCCATACATATGTCAAGGTTGGTCTTCAAGGGATAAAAGGGAGGAATGTGGGAAAGAAAATCACAGACTCTTAGTACTACAGGGTGGGCACAGTGCGAGACAGCTACCCAGAGACTGCGGTCAAGCTCATGGGAACTCCTGTGGCCTTACTGGGCGGACAGGGCCCCAGCAACTGGTGGCACTAAGACAGGAGGGGTGTCTGACGGCATTAAAGCCCAATGTAGGTTGTTTAGTCAAAACATTTTGATAATCAGGATCACTAGGAAGTTGGGAGGAAAGCAAGTGTGTTGTTCTGGTAACTGGAGATGAAGGAGCAAGTATCTGACTCAAGAGAATAGAGAAGGAAGCCCAGTCTCATTGTACCCATGGCTCACTCCCCTGCATGGTGCGTGTGAGGGCCAACAGCAAGATGGTTATGTCTCTCGTCAGATACCATCACACACTGGAACACGGGATCTGCAGGCCACTCAGTCCAGAAGAGCACGTCCCTGATGCACAGTGTCTGAAACCACCGCCTGTCTCAGGGATAGACTGGAACACATATGCAATCTGAAGAAGATTGTGTGGGTTCCGCAAATGTGGTCCAAGGCAAGTTCTTGCAGTCCCCATCAATCTGACTGACTCCCACCCTGTGCCATCCAGAAGTTCTAGTGCTCATGTGTCTTAGAAAGTAAGATTTGGAGGATGCAAGGCGTGGGTGGGTAGCGGGAGAAGGTGGTGGAGCTGGGTTCCACAATGGGGAGGCCTCACAAGCCGTGTAGTGGCCTTACAAGTTAGGCTCTCCCCAGGATTTTTTTTTCCCCAGTGGTAAAGAATCCACCTGCAATGCAGGAAATGCGGGTTTGATCCCGGGTGAGGAAGACCCCCTGGAGAAGGGCATGGCACCCCACTCCTGTATTCTTGTCTGGGAAAGCCCATGGACAGAGGAGTTTGGGGGTCTACAGTCCATGAGGTTGCAAAGAGTCAGACATGATTTCAGCAACTAAATGACAGCAAATGTTAAAATGTGGTATATTTCTCACCAAAAGAACGGTTACCCTGTGTGGCTTGTGTATTGATAAGCGTGGCCTCGGAAACGTCATGCTCACAGCGCTCTGCGCACCGCTGAGGTCTCGCTCTGCTGCCCGTGTCCCCAGCCCCTAGTCTCCCCTGGACCACACACACAAACGGTACCCAGTGCTCTCTCTTGTTTCAGGGTAATCAGTAAAAAGCGGGTGTCAGTTCCCCCTGCAGACCCCGGGAACCTGGAAGCCAAGCATGAAAACCTGCTAGCTGAGAGTGGGGAGCCGGTCTCAGAGTCTCCCAACACCGTTGCTGTACCACACTTACAGCATTCAAGACGGGGCCTGAAAGCACACGAAGTATCAGTCTCAGGGGTGAAGCTCCACATGAATGAGGTCATATTTATTTATGCCATCTAATGCCTGATACACTACCACTGAGTGCTTACAATGCCTCCTAATGAGCAAGTATGTCTTGTACCTTGGAATAAGATGTGGGAATGAGCTTGCCTTTATAAAAGACTTAATTATTACTTTGTTATTAGGGTTACAAAGCTCTTGTTCTTTTCTTTCTTAGCTCACAAACCAACAAAAGAGAGAGCAAATTCAAGAACCATGGAAATCCTGCGCCAGGAAGTACCACCGTAATGTTCAAGAAGAAAAGCAATTTGTGTTGTGGACAGAATGCATTTCTCTCCCATTATAACCACAGCCTGTTAAAAGCCTGTCAGGAAATAAATAAAACACTTTTTGTTCTGCTGCCCACATCCTTGTACTCAATTCAACAGATTCGAGCTTCTCAGAAATATAATCGAAGGTGAAGCCAAAGAGGACCCACAGGCTGCGGAAAGGAAGTGTCCAGGGGAGCCTGAGGGATGTGGGCCCCTCCAGACTTGCTTCCCCAGTCCCCCTACCCCCACGACCCTCACCTGAACTCACACACTGTTACAACAGATTCAGCCATGAGGTTCACATCCCTAACAAGTCCCATCCTTCCTGCCAAAAATCAGCATTTGTCTTATCAAGGAAAAGAGGAGGGTGAAATTAAAGAGCTCACATGGTTTATGTAGAGTACACATGGGCATCAAGAAGATTCTCGTTCCTAACTCCAAAAAAATACTATGTATCTGAATGAGTGCTTTAAGATGTATGCTTTTTCTAACACTGTATCTTAAGTGATGCTTACTATATATAATATATTTTTCCCATGCAAGCAATCCACCTCACACGTTTTCAGAAGTACTACCAAAATAGAAAGCGTTCTGAAGCATGCTGTGGATTCTGGCAGCAAACATCAAGGGTGGAGAAAGGGAGCTGGGTTTTATGGTAAAGCAATCTGGGGTATCATAGCAAAATGTATAGGCAGTCTTTCAACTAAGAGCCCCTGCCTTATGAATAATCCATAAATACCAACTGACCCTAAGTGTCAACCATAAACTCAGCCACCTTGTTCACCACACTGCATTCCCATGCCCAGCAGAGGGCCTGCCCCACGAGGCACTGAAAGGATGAGTTCCATACAAGTGTGGCCCACTAAGTGAAGGCTGATGAAGGTTCCAGGGCAACTGGTACATAGCAGTGACAAATGGTCTTATTTTCATGCTTCTAAACACCCAGGGATGAAGAAGATATTCAGTCATTCTCATATTCACTTACACAGATGTGCAAGTCAAATAACTGGGATCCAAAGTCCTTGCGGTGCCCACCATCCCCAGCTCCCTGAATCCTGCCTCTCATTCTTTCTGCTTCTAGTGCTGAGCCCTCACTGCGACACACGCCACCACTTATCAGTGGGCAAAACGGACAGCAGGGCGAAGTCCCTGCTCCTCCTAGTGTGTTCAGGGTGTGTCTTTGAAGCCACAGCCTGGAAGAGGGAACATACGTGACCGAGATCAGCTTTGTAATAAAAGTCATCATACCAGTTACTACTTTTTGCACACAGGACTTCCTGACTGAGCTTGGGAATAAAATACTATATTATAATGGTATGTGTGCCAGGAAGACGTTAGTAAACACACACAATATACAGTCTGCTCATAATCATAAGATTCCTTTCATCTGAGCTCGTGAGACAAGGTGCTGCATCATGGAACAGGGTCAGGGTTACATACAGACCCTTAACCTGCTATAGTCGTCCTTCTAGAATGTTCAAGGAAGAGAATGCACCTGATTGTAAGCTGAGGTCACCAGGCAACTTTGGATCAGTCAGCTAACTACAAGAGAAGTACTCTTAGAGCTCAATTCAGCCCAGCCCAGGGCCTTTAGCCAGCAAGTGCTCCATAAACATTTGATAAATGGCAAATTAAACCAAATTAGGCCACTTCACACCCCTGAGGATGGCTACTAGGGGAAAAAAATATAGAAAAATAACAACTGTTGGTGAGGATGTGAAGAAACTGAAACTCATATATCCTGTTGTTGCTGTTCAGTGGCTCAGTCGTGTCCGACTCTTTGCGATCCCATGGACCACAGCACGCCTGGTTTCCCTGTCTTTTACCATCTCCCAGAGCTTGCTCAAACTCATGTCCTATGAGTTTGTGATCCCATCCAACCATCTTGTCCTGTGTCTTCCCCTTCTCCTCTCACCCTCAATCTTTCCTAGCATCAGGGTCTCTTCTAATGAGTCGGCTCTTTGTATCAAGTGGCCAAAGTATTGGAGCTTCAGCATCAGCAACAGTCCTTCCAATGAATATTCAGGACTGATTTCCTTTGGCATAGACTGATTTGATCTCCTTACAGTACTGTTAGTGGGAATGTAAATGGTGAAACGGATATAAAAACAGGAAAGTGGTCCACAAAAAATTGAAAATAGAATTACCACCTGATCCAGAAATCCCACTTCTGAATATACCTAAAATAATTGAAAATGGGCCTTAAAGAGTTATTTGCACACCTGTGTTCATGGCAGTATTATTACAACAGCCAAAAGATGACAGCAGCTCAGGCATCCACCCACAGACGAATGGATGAACAAATGTGATGTATGCATTTTCCTTTGTAGCCCAGCCAGGGACGCCGCTCACCCTTGGATTTCCCTGATGGCTCAGATGATGAAGAATCTGCCTGTAATTCAGGAGACCCAGGTGCAATCCCAGGGTTGGGAAGATCCCCTGGAGAAGGGAACGGCTACCCACTCCAGTATTCTTGCCTGCAGAATGCCATAGACAGAGGTTACAGTCCATGGGGTCACAAAGGCCTAACATGACTGAGCACCTACAAAGGGATATTATTCAGCCTTAAAAAGGAGGACATTCTGATACAGGTTACAACACAGATGGTTTCTGAGGACATTATGCTGTGCAGAATAAGCCAGTCACAGAGATAAACAGTAATTTCATTTCTACGAGGCACCTAAAGTAGTCAAATTCACAGAGACAGAAAGAACAGCGGTTGCCAAGAGCCACTGGAAAGAGGAATGGAGAGTTGCTTAATGGGTGCTGTGTTCCAGTTTTTCAAGATGAAAAGAGCTCTGGAGATTGATTGCCAAACAGTGGGAATGTACTTAAGGCTGCTGAAATGTACACTACAAAATGTTAGGATGGTAACACTTATGTTTTGTGTTTTGCCACAGTTAAAAAATACGTCCACAGAAACAAATAAGATATCCACAAGAACTAGAGAGAGATAATTCTCTAATATCATCAAATACCCACCAGCAGCCCAATTGTTCCATAAATCTGCTTTAATCAGTACCAAAATATTGTTCATATTATTTTTAAAAAATAATTAGAAGATTTAGAAGATTCCTGATCTATTGTTGGGCAATACTGTGGTCTATAAAAGTAGTGTCTAGATAAGTTTTAAAATGACACATACTCCTTGATTATAAGACTAAGAAGGATTTGAAGGCAGGAGCTGTGGTCTTATTTATTCTGTGTCCCTAAAGCCTTAGAAGAAATACTGAATAAATGACCAAATAGCACATTCTTTCAGTTTAACTACTGCGGAAACAAGATATAGGTCCAAAGAAACTGACAGAAAAGGCTCCTTTTCCTTTGTAACAATTCATCTGTCAGAAGCTGGATGCTTGCAGCTAAATTGATAAAAGTCTATGCCTTTTAGAAGCAAAAATATTTTAGGTTCCTGTCATGCTGCTGCTGCTAAGTCGCTTCAGTCGTGTCCGATTCTGTGCGACCCCAGATATGGTAGCCCACCAGGCTCCCCCGTCCCTGGGATTCTCCAGGCAAGAACACTGGAGTGGGCTGCCATTTCCTTCTCCAGTGCATGAAAGTGGAAAGTGAAAGTGAAGTCCCTCAGTCATGTCCGACTCCTAGCGATCCAATGGACTGCAGCCTACCAGGCTCCTCCGTCCATGGGATTTTCCAGGCAAGAGTACTGGAGTGGGGTGCCATTGCCTTCTCCAAAGTTCCTGTCATGAGCTTTGTAAAACAGTTGATACACTTATAGTTTAGCAAAAATTGACTTGGTATGCCTAGCAGTCTCTGCATTAGAGATACCGTGTTAGACATTAAAAAACAAACAAAACGAAACTCTTTAGGAGATGATAATGTTCTACACGGAATAAGATAATTAAGAGGGATGCAATTTTTCATATTAACCATTTTTTAAAAGTCTTTATTGAATTTACTACAATATTCCTTTTTTTTTTTTTAATGTTTTGGATTTTGGCTGTGAGGCATGTGGGATCTTGTCTCCCCAATCAGGAATCGAACTAACAGCTTACCTGCCTTAGAAGGCAAAGTCTTAACAACTGGACTGCCAGGGAAGTCCGAGGGTAATATAATTAACACAGTAAAGTCCTAGCTGCTATGCCTCTGTTGTTGTGATGTGGTTGTTTACATTAAGTGAGTGAATTCTTGGAACTGACAGAAATAGATGAATACATTCCACAGTATTCCAGAGTCCTTCCAAAATCCTCTCCCAGAATGTGTCTCTCTTACAGGGCTTCTTACATTTGAGACCTGCACTGTGGATACACCCAGTGCAGAAACCAGTTGTGGGAGGCACAGGGGTCCATTAAGAACCATAGCTATTCTGGCATTTACTGCAGAGATGAGGGATATTAAAATATTAAACTTCAGCCTTAGAGGATATGAGGTCACCAAAGCCATATTTCAAAGCCAGAAAGCCATCCTGAGTACTTTAAGTGGGTTTTATTGTTTTCTTCCTAGGGCAGGTAAATTTACATTTGGCTTGGTAATAGAATTCTTTCAAAGGGGCCTGAATTTGAAAACATCCAGGTCCCTTAGCTTTCCTTCTTTTGCATTTGATTTAAAGACACACAGAGGTCAGTCTCCTTTGGTTTATGGTTCAATGATAATTCCACCAGTAGAAATGGGTTGTGCTGGACTGAGTAAGAGATAGAAACTGGGAAGTCTTGTAACCAAGACTGCTCACAAGTCAAGACTGGTTACCAGTCTTGTAAAGACTGCTTTAAGCACAGGTTAGCCTCTGTGTCAAAATCGTAGCTCCTCTGACCATACTAAATTACAGAGGGATTGTTAGTAATGAAAGAAAAGAAGGGATGTAAGATAAAGGCAACAAACATCTCCTTTGTTTTTTACCTGTACATCAGCATGCTAGCGGAGAAGGAAATGGCAATCCACTCCAGTGTTCTTGCCTGGAGAATCCCAGCGACAGAGGAGCCTGGTGGGCTGCCATCTATGGGTCACACAGAGTCGGACACGACTGAAGCGACTTAGCAGCAGCAGCAGCTAGACCAGCACATGCAGCGAATGCTGATAATATATTACAGTGGTTGCTTGATAAGCAAGTGCTTCTGAAGCCTTTGTGCCCGATCAAACGAGACAACTACTGTAAAACAGAGGACTGGTCTTATGAATAAATTAATGTTAGTTTTCAAGCACTTTTTCTTCAACCTTTTTATATAAAGTCAGCTATTTTTAGGAGATAACAGAAGTAGCAATAACTAGTTAGAATCTCAGTTTGGTTTTATGATGAGAAATTGTATCCTGTGAGCCTGGCCACCTTCTGTCACACAGCTTGTCAGCTGCTTATCGATCTACAATTTGAATTCTCTACTTACCAGGTGGTTTTTATTCCTTATCACTCCACCTTCCTTCCAAATACTCTAGTGCCTCTGTGACTGAACTTTCCCATCTCCTAGCTCAGCTCCTCCTCCTGCCAGAAAAGCCTTCCTACCATACATCCCTATCCAAGGTTTAAAGACCAAGTTTAAATCTTCCTTCTCCCAAGAAGCCTTTGCCACACTCTCACATCTTGTATTAATATGTCACTCCCCAACCTCCTACAGTATATTGTTGAAACTTTGATTCTATCACTCATGAATAAGTTCCCTGGACTAAAAAAATCTCCATGTGTCAGCCTCCACATACGAAGCACTTGAATCATATACCTGAATACGAGTATCTTGAATCCGAAGCACTTGAATCTGAGCATCTGGTAAGAATATTTACTGAAATTATACCAAAAGAAAACAATGAAGGAAAAGGTGAGTTTCTAAAGGGAGAGAAATTTGTTCCAATTTAGAATTCCACTGAAATTTAAGTGGGGACAAACACGAACACTAGGCACCTATTTGTATTGGTCTGAAGCAGCAGGCTGGTACTCCACGGGCTTACTGACGGTACAAGATTGATTTCCTGTATTTAAGCATACTTTTATGACAAACGGGGCTTGATATGGAAGGAGACAGCAGCTTCACAATATGAATAGCCTCAATTAGGGTTCAGTTAGACATGTCACATCTTTGTTACTGAGATCAGAGGGGAAGAAATGTCGTCTACGTGGCCAGAGAGAACGTCAAAAGTCATGCTAAAAGATACGCTCACTCAAATAAAGCGAGCATGATACATCCACTTGGCTGAACACACAAGCAAGTTTAAGCTTAAGTAAGCAACACAACTTAATAAGGAGGGGAAAACTGTGCCGAGATGGTGTGAGGAGACAGAGAATTGGGATCTGTGGATTAGAACCTGCTATACTTCATACCTGAATTCATAACTGAATCAACTCATTCAATGAAAATATACTGAGTACCCGTAAGTGTTAAGAATCCACCTGCAATGCAAGAGACCTCAGTTGGGAAGATCCCCTGGAGAAGGGAAAGGCTACCCACTCCAATATTCTGGCCTGGAGAATTTCATGGACTCTATACTCCGTGGGGCCACAGAGAATCAGACAAGACTTTCACCTGTACATGCTAGTTACATGCTGTTTGACAAAACTTTCACTAGTGAAAGGGAAAGTGCTACGGCCAATAAATCTGAGGTAGAAACTGCCTCTCGCCCACCACTGTCTGTTCTCTCCTTTTGCAGCGATAGAAAAGCCTGGCCACTCAGCTAGAAACCACATATATTCCTCGCCTTCCTTTGTGGCTGGGTATGGAGAGTTCTGGCCGACAGAATGCAACTCCTAGGTCATCTCCAACTAAGAGGTCAAGCCATACACTCTTCCTTCCTTTCCTTTCCCTATGAGCTGAAACATGGATGTGCCTAGGACTCAGCTTCAACCACAGACAGAAAGATAATATCCAAGGAGTCAATGGGGTCATATGATGGACAACTCCTAGCCCTTGACTGGTCACGTGGAACAGAACCTGCCTCAGCCGTCACCTTGGTCCTGTCACATGAAAGGCAAGCTAACTGTTTCATTATTCTACTGCACTTCAGAAGTTTCTACTTTATGACAGCTTAATTCTTATCCTACCTAGCAGAAGGCAATGGCAACCCACTCCAGTACTCTACTCTTGCCTGGAAAATCCCATGGGCAGAGGAGCCTGGTGGGCTGCAGTCCATGGGGTCACTGAGGGTCGGACACGACTGAGCGACTTCACTTTCACTTTCATGCACTGGAGAAGGAAATGGCAACCCACTCCAGTGTTCTTGCCTGGAGAATCCCAGGGACAGTGGAGCCTGGTGGGCTGCCATCTCTGGGGTCGCACAGAATTGGACATGACTGAAGTGACTTGGCGGCGGCAGCAGCAGCAGAGTCAGAATGGGGCTTCCCAAGTGGCGCTAGTGGTAAAGAACCTGCCTGCCAGTGCAGGAGACAGAACCGACTCGGGTTCGATCCTTGGGTCAGGAAGATCCCCCGAGAAGGACATGGCAACCTACTCCAGTATTCTTGCCTGAAAAGTCCACATGGACGGAGGAGCCTGCTGGGTCACAGTCCATGGGATCTCAAAGAGACGCGACTGAAGCGACTAGTATGCACAGAGTCAGCATGGGGCCAGGCCTCTGTGGTCTTACTTTTTGGGAAACGTGTCAAATACTATTTGCTCTTCTGTGAGTCCTTGTCTACTTTTGCTCCAAACTCAACTGGCTGATATCTTAAAAAAAAAAAAAAAAAGGTTGACTTCTTTCTCACCTGATCTGTGAATACCAATACTTGCTGAATGGTCCAGAACAAGCCTCTTAACTGTTTTCATCTGCGACAGCAAAAATACCCATTTTCCTCTGTGAAGTATTTTGTTAATTAATGTCAGAGCAGAGACTGTTCCAAAGCAGGAATATTACTGTAAGCCTCCTTTACTCCAACTGTATAAGCAACATTAGAACTAATCACTCAGGAAGTAAAATCAGTAGGAAGTCGTCAAGAAGGTCAGCCTGTAATTAATCAATGAGGTCACTGCCAATAACAATAGTACATTCTGTTACATGTGTAACTGGATTTAATGGATGTACCACACTGGCAAGTTACTGGAAGAAGAAAGCATTCCATCTTTGCCCTGGAACAGCATCTTATTGCAAAACACAAATGAAATATCTGTGCATCATGCCAAGCAACACCAAAAAGGAAGTGGAACAGAGGCCATTGCTAGAGACGCTGTTACTCTACAAGAGAATTCAAAGTGAACCACAGCAAAGGGATACCACTGCTGAAATCATGTATGCTCTCTAAGTCTTGAGCACAAATCTACTGGAAAAGATCCTTCACCTTATATGGTCATCCTCTGGATGGTAAAGTGAAGTAGGAGACTGACTGCGTTAAGTCCTAGAAGTTTCTAAGTGACTCAGAGATGCGGTGAGGACTGGACAACAGGCTTTAAATACATGGAGAGTTGTTCATGGGGCTGACCAACCTTGCTCCAAATCCACCGATGAGAAAAAATGAACAAATTTGTTCCTTGGTGAGATTCGGTATTAGGCAGAGCTTGCAATCTCACCTTCTCCGAGGTCCCTAGGCATCAGAAGTTCTATGTTCTAATACCATGATGTGGTCTGAGTCAGTAGACACACTATTTTGATGCCACATTCAAGATCAAGGTTTCATTTTGCTAAGTTAAATATGCTATACTTTAGCATTTTTAATTATTAAAAAACGCTTAAGCAGTTAAAGTCACGAGGGGCATTTTAGTTCATGTGCCTACAAGTATTTTGGCAACACTTCAAAAATCTCATCTCTTTGACTTGCAAGTCTGCCTCTAGGAATTTTTTTCTAAAGGGAAAATAGAAACAGATTTACAAAGATAATGACCAAAGCACCTTTTTAATGAGAGTAAAAAATTAAAACCAGTCCCATGCTGGATACTGGAGACAAAAGAAAAGGCAGTACATGGGACCTGCTGAAATGAAATTACACTAATAACCAAGTTAGTATAATTAAACCCTCCATTTTCTACAGATATAGGTCGCTATCTTGAGGATCCTGAATATAATGTAATGAATTCTTTTGAATTTAAGGAGATTATAAAAGGCCCACTTTAACATCATATAAAAAATCCTTAGAAAATGTCACATTGATATTCTCTCATGTCTAGAAGAAAATTAAGTAAAAGGAGAACACATCAGCTGTAAATATTCTCATCCTTATTATTGTTCAATTGCTAAGGTGTGCCAACTCTTTTGCTAACTCATGGAGTGCAGCATGCTGGCTCCACTCTTCCTGGGATTGCCAGGCGAGAATATTGGAGTGGGTTGTCGTCCCTTCTCCATGGGATCTTTCCGACCGAGAGATTGCAGGTAAACTTACACTGACAGGAAATCAGTTGCACAGCTTTGCACATTTCATTTTTGCCATTCGCCATTTCTCACATTTGAAATTATTCCAAGACAAGGAAAACATCTTTCTCTTAATTACCTGGAACCAGTGTTCTAAAAAACTTTCCAGTTAGTATCATTCAGAAACATGATTTTTACAAAAGCAATTTAGGAAAAGAGGTTGCTGAAATGCAGCCCATTCTTAAAAGCATGGTATTTCAGTGAATCAGAGTACATTCTGAAAAGAAAGCATATAAAAATATTACCATTATGCAGACTTACTATTTGCCATTAAAAGAAACTCTTATTTAATCCACAATTAGTGGAGTTTAATAATCCTTGATTCTGGGGATTTGATTAAATTCCAGACTTTAAATTTACTGACAAAAAGAACCAGAAATTAACAAGACAACTGTGATCCTGGCCAATACTATTATTCCTTTTAATTTTTATTTCAAAATAATTTCAAATTTACAGAAAAGCTACAAGTAGAGCATAATGAACCTTCATACATCCCTCACTCAGAGACACTGCTCAGATGGGACTGGCGGTCCTGATAATTGCCTTTACAGAGAAGGATCCAACCCAGGACCACACACAGCATTTACTGGTCACAGCTCTGTAGTCTTCTTCAGTCAGAAAGACACCCTTCAGTCCCTGCTCACCTTCATGGCCTTATCATTTCTGAGGATGCAGGCTGGGCTCAGGTCTGTTTATTGATACTGAGGTGTCCCTCCTGCACAGAACTACGAAATATCTGTATATAAACACACACACATGCCCTTGCATCTATATTTATTTCTATGGCTACCTGTATATCTTGAATATAGCAATACCTCTAATTCCAATCCAACATCACATAGTCACTCTAGCCTTCTCCTTCTACTGTTTGTAACATCCTTCTCTTCTGACAGTAAGAAAACTGGCTTTCATTACCCACTTCTTTGCTCCCCAGCCGATATATCACCAGTCTCATCTACCGACACGACCAGCCATTGATCTCGGCATTTTCCTATCTCCGTGTCTAACCTCAGTGGGGCCAACTCTTACCAGCCACCCTCTTCACTTGGCCTTTTCTCCTCGCTTTATTCTGAAATAGAAAGGAGGCGAAAGAAGAAGGAAAAAAGGAAGAAGGGAAAAGAAAAGAGAGAGAAAGGAAAGAAGAAAAAAGTTTTTGATAGTAGTAGGCACGGTGCATTTCAGGGACAAAAAAAAAAAAAAATAGGAAAATTATAAAAGGAGGTGGCAGAGAACACTCAGTAAGATCCTGGGCTCTAGAAGCAAACTTGGGTTGGAATCTTGAATCTGCTTAGTAGTTGCAAAAATTCAGGAAATTTGCTTTACCAATTTGTGCCTTGTTCCCCAAGGTTAGGACAAAAAACATGCACCTATCATATAGGACTAATATGTTCACATACTTAAAGTATATGGAAAAGTACTTGGAATGTTGTAAGAATAACTGAATGCTAACTATTTTATTACTTATCTATAGAAGTGAAAAATTTCTTTCCTGAATGTGAGGCAATTCTTTTAATGCCTTCAGCCAAGTGTTCTACCTTAAGATGTCCTGGCAAGTGTGCTGATTGTGGAAACTGCAGAAAGACAATGCAAAATTAAATTTACAGTCACCAGAATTTGAAACAATGAAAACAAAACTCATTATCATATCCAGTCCTAACTCCTTCATATTTCCCCAATCCCTCATTTCTACAGAATGGCCACATCCTAAGAACAGAGACTGGGTTATCTTGATTGTTGAAGACTTGCAAATACTAATTATAGTCCCAATAACTTCATTGTCAGTGACTGTGTTATCATTTTCATCATTTATCTTCCCACAGGATGATAGATAAGGCATTTTTTCAGCAGTGAAAATTTCTAAAATGAAGGCCTCTACATGAATACAAAGTGGTATCATTTTAAATTCTAAATCTGTACTCAAATAATCAAAGTACATTCCACAGGCTATTCAAAACACAGTTCAAGGTAAAACACTGCCCTCCAGCTGAGATAATGACTAATTTTCCAATCAGGTGTTTTTTTTAATTTTTTTTTGTCATTTTTCAATCTACTGAAAATGTTACTCTGCATGTTTAGAAAATGAAATGAAATATTCTAATTTACAAATAATTACCACACACATCTCTGTAGGGATAACAAACTATCAAAAAATTAAAATCTATGCATTGCCACTCTTTTGTAATGCTTGCCTTTTTACTATCCTCTCCATGTCAGTAGCCAAAGATCGTACCTGATAGTAGTATGTATGGTGCATTTCAGGGACAAAAAAAATAAGGAAAATTATAAAAGGAGGAAGAGACAGAGGTGGCCTCTATTCCATATTCTGGATGTGAGTACTTCACCAGTTAATGGCACTAACATGGTCGCAAACTAAAACACTCACTCTGCTTGTGCTCTGACCCTCGGCTCTATAAACGGGTTCATAAACTGCTATTTACTGAATGTTTGTGGCCACACAAATTCGTGTGTTGAAAGCTACCCCTCAGTGTGATGGTGTTCAGAGATGGGTCCTTTGGTTGGTCATTAGGTGATGATGTCATGAATGGGAACCTAACAAGCAGGGCTAGGAGCGGGTCCCCGCGCCCTTTCCACCACACACACTGACAGTGGGGAGACGGTCACCTGTGACGAAGCAGGTCCTCACCACACACTGCAACTGCAGGTACTGAGGTCTGGGACTTTGCACATGTATGTTCTCCGGTCTTTGAGGAATAAATAGTTGTTGCTTGTAAGCCACCCAGTCTATGAGATTTTGTTACAGCAGCCAGAAGAGACTAAGATGCACATGTAAGCAACAAGCAAAAAAGATCCCCCAATGTATTGCATAGCCTTCAGGAACAGGCTTAGCTAAATGTCAAGTGGCAAATAAAAGGGCTTTCTGTACCATAAAAATCACTTCAATGAACTCCACCAATCACAGTTAAATCATTTTTTTTTTATTACTGAAAAGACAAAGATGAGGTCTCTGCAGAATTCAGGGCCCACCACTATGATCCCTAATGTCTTTATGAAAAATGAAGTCTCTGTGCCCTGGGAGGAGGCTGAGGAAGCAGTGGGCAAGCAGCTGCTGGGAAGATGGCGCACCTGATCCCCACCACCATGCCCATCAAGCCAGACAGTAAGAGCCACTGTCTAGAGAGATTATTCAAAACTAGCCAAGGCATACAGTGTCCCTTAGTCTTCTCAGAAATGCAGAGGGGCAGCTACATTTTATCACAGTTTCTTAGACAAGGAAAGGGAGAATCAGAGAGTTTCTGAACTTGTCTGAGGTCATCACCAAGACAGCAGCAGGCAGAGCTGGAACTCAAACCCTTTTTTATCTAAGGGTGATCCTTGCCTTGCCACAAGAATTTGCATTTTACAAAATCCATAAGAATTCTCTCTAACCTTGATGACTCAATTAAAATACTTCATCTACTGTCTACTGGTTTTCAGTATGCTGCTTGAAATAATTTTCTGTAGGTACAGAGCATCAGGTAACATAAATTCTAAAATGGGCCAAAGAACTAAACAGACATTTCTCCAAAGAAGACATACAGATGGCTAACAAACACATGAAAAGATGCTCAACATCACTCATTATCAGAGAAATGCAAATCAAGACCCCAATGAGGTACCATTTCACATTAATCAGAATGGCTGCAATCCAAAAGTCTACAAGCAATAAATGCTGGAGAGGGTGTGGAGAAAAGGGAACCCTCTTACACTGTTGGTGGGAATGCAAACTAGTACAGCCACTATGGAGAACAGTGTGGAGATTCCTTAAAAAACTGCAAATAGAACGCTTATGACCCAGAAATCCCACTACTGGGCATACACACCGAGGAAACCAGAAATGAAAGAGACACATGTACCCCAATGTTCACTGCAGCATTGTTTATAATAGCCAGAGCATGGAAACAACCCAGATGTCCATCAGCAGATGAATGGTTAAGAAAGCTGTTGTACATATACACAATGGGATATTACTCAGCCATTAAAAAGAATAAATTTGAATCAGTTCTAATGAGATGGATGAAACTGGAGCCGATTATACAGAGTGAAGTAAGCCAGAAAGAAAAACACCAATACAGTATACTGACACATATATATGGAATTTAGAAAGATAATAATGATGACCCTGTATGCAAGACAGCAAAAGTGACACAGATGTATAGAACGGACTTTTGGACTCTGAGGGAGAGGGAGAGGGTGGGATGATTTGGGAGAATGGCATTGAAACATGTATACTATCATGTAAGAAACAAAGCACAAGACTATGTTTGATACAGGATACAGGATGCTTGGGGCTGGTGCACGGGATGATCCAGAGAGATGATATGGGGTGGGAGGGGGATTCAGTATTGGGAGCTCGTATACAACCATGGTGGATTCATGTCAATGTATGGCAAAACCAACACAGTATTGTAAAGTAAAATAAAGTAAAAATAAAATTAATAAAAGAAAAAGAAAAAAATTCCTTCCAGTTAAAAATGAAAGAAGGAAGGAAGAATGGAAGGGACCATAGGAAGGAGGAAGACTAACCAGTTCCTGAGCTGCCTGGGAGCTGCCTAAAATGAAAATTTTAGACAAAATGAAGCAGAACATCAACTTCAGAGAGAGCTGATAACAATGACAGTGGGATTGTGCCCTGAAGTCAAAGAGTACAGAAGGACTTTTTGGAGCTTTAGAGACAGGACTGGGTAAGTCAGATAACTTTCCAGACCAAAGATCATCAGCAAATAAACTGTTGGCAAAAAGAGGGGCAGCGTCTAGCTCCAACCACGTCTGTACAAATGACCAAATTTCATTCCTTTCCATGGCTGGGAAATATTCCATTGTATATATGTATCTCATTATCTTTATCCATTCATCTGTCAATGGACATGTAGGCTGCTTCCATATCCTAGCTATTGTATGTACAGCAGAAGCTAACATACCATTATAAAGCAGCTACACACCAATTGCACTCATTTCACATGCTAGTAAAGTAAAGCTCAAAATTCTTCAAGCAGGCTTCAACAGTATGTGAACCAAGAACTTCCAGATTTTCAAGCTGGATTTAGAAAAGGCAGAGGAACCAGAGATCAAATTGCCAACATCAGTTGAATTATCAAAAAAGCAAGAGAATACCAGAAAAACATCTACTTCTGCTTTATTAATTATGCCAAAGACTTTGTGCAGATAACAACAAACTGTGGAAAATTCTTCAAGAGATGGGAATACCAGACCACCTTATCTGCCTCCTGAGAAATCTGTATGCAGGTCAAGAAGCAACAGTTAAGAGCTGAGCATGGAGCAACAGTCTGGTTCAAATCAGGAAAGGGGTACATCGAGGCTGTATATTGTCACCCTGCTTATTTAACTTATATGCAGAGTATATCATGAGAAATGCTGGGCTGGATGAAGCACAAGCTGAAATCAAGATTTCTGGCAGAAATATCAATAATAACCTCAGATATGCAGATGACACTACACTTAATGGCAGAAAGTGAAGAACTAAAGAGTCTCTTGATGAAAGTGAAACAGGAGAATGAAAAAGTTGGCTTAAAGTTCAGCATTCAGAAAACTAAGATCATGGCTTCTGGTCCCATCACTTCATGGCAAATAGATGGACAAACAATGAAAACAGTGACAGACTTTATTTTGGGGGGCTCCTAAATCACTGCAGATGATGACTGCAGCCATAAAATTAAAAGACACTAGCTCCTTGGAAGGAAATCTATGGCCAAGAAAAACAGATTAAAAAGCAGAGACATTACTTTGCCAACAAAGATCTGTCTAGTCAAAGCTATGGTTTTTCCAGTGGTCATATATGGATGTGAGAGTTGGACTATAAAGAAAGCTGAGCGCTTAAGAATTGATGCCTTTGAACTGTGGTGTTGGAGAAGACTCTTAAGAGTCTCTTGGACTGCAAGGAGATTCAACCAGTCCATCCTAAAGAAAGTCAGTCCTGAATATTCATTTTAAGGACTGATGTTGAAGCTGAAACTCCAATACTTTGGCCACCTGATATGAAGAACTGACTCCTTGGAAAAGACCCTGATGCTGGGAAAGATTGAAGGTGGGATAAGGGGATGACAGAGCGTGAGATGGTTGGAGGGCATCACCAAGTTGATGGACATGAATTTGAGTAAGCTCCGGGAGTTGGTGATGGACAGGGAGGCCTGGCATGCTGCAGTCCATGGGGTTGCAAAGAGTTGAACATGACTAAGCAACTGAACTGAACTGAACTGAATAGCCCAATTTAAAAAAGGAGAGGCAGAGAAAGGAGAATGACTCAGAATGTGAAGCAAGAAAACCAAAAAGACATTAGTTACACTCTTTAGTTTTGCTGAGGATCCTAAAGGTAGACTATATGTCAGGTGAACTTTATCCTAAGTAGGCCATGTCTGAGTTAATGTATTAGTATATTAATTTGAGAGGTTATCAATTTCCATTTCCCTCTAAGTGTGATTTCCATAGACCAACCCAGAGCAAAGCTTTCCACCAAACCCCTGACTTTACTCAACAGAAAGGAGGAAAATACAAAAGAAGCGGAAGGCTATCTGGTGAAGCTTCCTAAACTTTACTCATGTTTTCCTTCATTAATAGACAAAAGAGTGTCTCTATTCAAGGGGAATATTCCAAGACGCCTCTCTTAATGGGAAAGGTCTGTAACGCTAATTAGATTTGCTAAATGCAAAGATATTTTCTTCTAGACAGGAGAGCCTGAATTAAATTTAATTTAACATAATTGTAGGAGATGGGTGGTTTAAAAAAATATTTTGCAAAGTGCTAATGTGATTCACCATAATCACAGCCTAATAAAGGAAACCAATATTTACAGGGAAGTATATGAAGTGAAGCACAAAAATTGTTAAGGAGTATTTAATAGGTGCTTTATCATGCACAATATATTTCACTTCCACTGCTTCCTGTGGTACCTACTGTGGCTAAGTTTTATGCCTAGGTGTTTGCTTCCATGCTCAGAAGAGGTCCAATTCCATGTTAAGGTAATATTTAGAGAAATGCATTTTCCAACTATTGAACAGTACTTTATCTTCACAACAGAAGATCTGAAGATGAGCTGAAGTAAGACAAAGTGGACTGAGGTCATCTTGAAGGGCGTCAAGTTATTCTGTGCACCATCACAGTATTTCACACTTACAAAGCTTAGAGAACCTTTCCAGACCGAAGATTTTATCTGACATCTAGCTCTGAGCAAGTGACTGAGTGTCATGGACCCTTAGTTTCCTCATTCCTAAAATAACACATGTAATGAATGCTTTGTGTAAAAGGTTGGTACATATAGCAAATTAAAATATGAGCTGCTCAGTTAAATTTGAACATCAGACAAACAACGAATAAAGTTTAGGACAACTCTTTAGTATATTACACGACTCAGTATTTTCATCCTATATTTTATCTGGCAACCCTACTTGTGCAGATTAAGGTAAATAAATCATGGACAGCATGGCACATACCAATATGTCTCTGTGTGTGCATACCCACATGCATATGTAAACACAAGTACAATTACATTTTCTGAGGGAGGCGCAGTGGGAAAAAGAGAAGATTATGGCGTCTCCTCCCTGCCCCCACCCACAGGAGACTTTATTAGCTGGATGATAAGATGAGATGCTTGTTCCTGGAACAACTGTAAGATAACAATTCAGTCAAGGCCAGAATCATAAATGCACTGTGTGGGTGAAGATGGGGATAAATCAGATGGCCTGAATTGTGGGACAATAAAATCATTGCGAGAATAGATTTTGAATTGGAGTGAGATGGAAAAATGAGAGTAAAAAGGATGCTATTTTAGATAACAGGCCATCCCAGCACAAGCAAATTCCCCAAGGGCAGGAGCCCATCATCCTCAAAAGTCACCAAAAGGAGCCACCCAAGAGCGGGGTACTTGGTGTGAGAAGAAGCTTGCCTAGAGAGGGTGAGGGCAGATTACACAGAGTTTAGGGTACTGATATAAGACTCTGACTTGTTAATTTCATAGGGTGCCGGGAGCCAGTGTGAGGAACTCCTCCCATGGCAAAGGTCATGAAGAAGGAGGCTTGGCATACGCAAAGGTGTGATCAAGCCTCAGGAAACCCCCTGTTCCTGAGCATTTACCTCCAAAAGCAGAGTCTATTTACTTTACTGTTTCATGCTCTCACCTACACCTCTGACTTTTGGGGGGGCTGTTCCCCACTGGTTCTCTCGGAGAAGGAGTAAACATGCAGCTCCAAGTCAATAAAAATTCCTGGGCGTGACAAGAGTGTTTCAACTTACAAACTCCTCTGAAGGTTATCTGGCCTGCCTATACAAGGTCATCCAGCCGAATGTGATTGCTTACAGCCTCCCGACTGTGAGAGGCACGAAATGTTTTAGACTTACTAAAGGCAAATTCTTTCAGGAAGTTAGAAATTATTGGTATAGTGGGTTGGTTAGGAATTATATTGGTGAAGGGTTTTTCATTTGTTGTGCCAATAATTGCTGCTAATTCCCTGCCCTGGGTGGGACAAGGGTGTCTCAGGTCAAACCTCTCTGCTGGCAAACTAGCTTGTGTGACAGGATCATCCATACTCCTCCCACTACACACATAATTGTTTACTACCTTTCAACCATATATAGCACAGAGAGTTTGGAGTATTTTGAGAGGGCATAGGGCTTTTCTCATTGTTGAGTCAATGATTGTCACCAGGCCTCCATATCCTTAGGCACCTGGGAATATATTAATCAATGTATTTGGAATATAGAAAAGGAAATATAGTAGTTTTTGATGTTAGCAATACTAGACTTTTTGAGTTAACGAATTTTCTCTTTTGCTATAAATCACTGTACTTTGTTATAAATCACTATGTCCTTGCTATGTAAAAATGTAACTTTATCACTATCTTAAGACTAAATAGATCTTAAGGGGAACATTGGTGAAGGGTTTTCATTTGTTGGGCTGATGGTTGCTGCTAAATCTCCATATTCCCTGCCTTTATAATAAATATAACTAGCATATAGGAGAAATAAGTATTAACCTTTAAAATTGATCATGTTAACCTTGGGTTAAATAAATTCCTTTCTTGATTGTAACTCACTACATCCTCACCCTATAGAAATGCAACTTTATTTGGAGGGTGGTGCCTGGTTTAAGAAAAAACACCCTTGGAAAAAATAAGTTTTTGGTTATCAGAAAGAAAGGGTCATAATGGCCAGAAGATGATGTAAAACCCCTAAGACCTCTTTTTTTATGTAAAGCACCTGATTTTGATAAAGGTTAGGACTGCTGACCCCCGCGTGGCTCTGTATTCATCCCTATGTGTAACAAAAGGTACAAATCTAAAAAATAAAGAAATGGGATCAGTCTCTGGAAAGACTGATTCCCACATGTTGTTTCTTTCTTGCTCTCTGTTTTTCTGGCTGAATTCCCATCTGGAATGTGGTTACTCACCAAACCTCCTATTTTTGCCTGGGCTTCTAAGATTGGACCAGGGAGGCCTCAGTGCCTCCTCTCCTTCAGGAGAATGGAAAGACGCCTGTGGCCTATGTAGGTGGTGACTGGTATTCCACGTAAAGCAAGTTATTCAGCCTCTTTTTCTCCACTAAATTTCCTGCTACACTATCCGTTTCTAATCTCTCTATATATCTGTAATTAAATAAGTTTTTCCTAGGACGCCAATTCCGCCCCCACCTTCAAATCACCCTGGATCCAATGGGGCTGGACCCTGGCAATAGGGACCATAATTCCCTTTCCTACAAGGAGAATAGCAGCCTCTGTGTCCCTACTAGGATGTGCGATATGTTGGACGGCAGTGCGCATTTGGGCTGAAAACATACAGGGAAAGTAGAGCCAAGAGCCAGTTCCTTGGCAGAATGAGAACAGAAAACAAAGCAAAGAGCCCAGTAAGGGCTATGACATGATGGAATGATCCAGAGGCCAAACTCAGCACATGGAAACAGGTTAGAAACTAGGAACCCCAAAGCAAACACAGGAAGATGGAATGGAATGAAAAAGGCAAAGGCTGGAAAAGTTCCCTGAGCTCTAAATTGTACCTGTGGGATTTGATAGCTTCCCAAAGCTTAGAAGGAGAGGGCAAGACTGCCAAGAAATCTGAACAGGCTCAGATGAGGTAACTGGAGGAGGAATTCAGCTATAAATCGTCAAGAGAAGCCCAGAGCAAGAGGGCAAAAGTGAGAGTGGGCAGAAGACATTCAATTCAAAGGCCCTTTCAGTTCAAAGACATTCAATTCAAAGACAAGACCACTGATGGTGGGTAAAGAGTTGGCAAGAGGGGAAGCAAATGCAACAAATATTTAGTTAATATCCAATATATGCATGATGAGGTTCTAGACTTTGCAAAGACAAGGATAAACAAGACATCAAAGCCTTCAAAATGCTTCTGATTAAGGAGGGAAAGATTAAGATTAAGATAGATATAAACAGCCCAATTCTGATAAGGCCAACAGAAGGCATGAACTAGGTACCATGTGTTGTGCTGTGCTTAGTTGCTTAGTCATGTCAGACTCTTTGTGACCCCAAGCCCACCAGCCTCCTCTGTCCATGGGGATTCTCCAGGCAAGAATACTGGAGTGGATTGCCATCCCCCTTTCCAGGGGATCTTCCCAACCCAGGGATTGAACCCAGGTCTCCTGCACTACAGGCAGGTTCTTTACCAGCTGAGACCCCAGGGAAAGCTGGGTACCATGGATGTGCCCCTGACAGGAAACTGTCCTTCCAAATTGGGAATGAGGAGGGAACTGGATAAAGGATCTTTGAGTTGAATCTTAAAGAATGTGTAGGATTTTAACAGGTGCCACTAGTGTTGGGGGAAGAGTATTTCCAACAAAAGTGATATCAAATAATCATGGTAGCACTGCTGGATGAAATGGAACAATGGGTCCAGGACATAACGAGCCATCTAAATAAGGTTGCTCTGGAACTTGCTGGAAAAACAAAGCTTGAGTTAAAGTGAAAATGAGAACATCAGTAACAGATATGAGTCATTATTCTTCCTGACCTAATCTTCTACTTAACACAAAAAGTTTACATTTAAATGTTTTTCCATGCCAACTTAACAAAAAATAACAAAAGCAAGATACATTGGAGGCTGCTTTACATGCCTTAAGCAATTCAAGCAATTATCAGGCATTTAACATACCCTGGATAACTAGCCTTATGTAATATTCTAGTCTATGCCAAACTGTTTGTTTACCCCCACTACCGGCATTTTAAAAGCATATTAATTGTATAGCAATAGTCTGAGATTACATAATTACTGCTTTTTATAAACATTTAATAATTTTCAAAGGAGGCATCCCACACTCTCTGCCATTTGGGGTACCAAAGTGTGTGCATGCTCACTCAGTCATGTCTGACTCTGTGACTCCGTGAACTGTACCCCACCAGGCTCTTCTATCCATGGAATTTTCCAGGCACGCATACTGGAGTGGGTTGCCATTTCCTACTCCAGGGGAGTCTCCTGCATTGGCAGGCGGATTCTTTACCACTGCAAGCCCTCAGAAGGTGATAGAATGTGGCGAGTCCTTTAAATTCCAAAATCTTTCCATAACAGGCAGACAGTGGGGCAGCTTTCCTGATGCTACTGCTAAAGTAGTCAGAATTCTATAGCTATGAGAAAAAGAAAGTCTTATGTTTTCTCATAAGGTTTTTACTTAATATGCCAAGGAGCATTTCATGGGGTCCTGCAAAGCTGCTGCTCTTCGAGTGAAAGACTCTACATACTGAAGTACTCTGTCCTCAAATTTAATTATCTCGGGGCATGACCACACATTATGATAGAATGTGCCCCTTTATCTACTGCCTCTAGCAATCTGCTGAGATGGAAAGGTGGCCTATTATTAAATATATCTCAAAAAAAAAAGAGATTCTATAAATTCAATCAATAGTGCATTCCAGTAGCTTACAACTCTCAGATGCATCAGGGTCTCCCTAGAGCACTGCTTATAATCCTCTGGTCATAATTTAAAGAATTTCTTTGCATTCTGGCCTCCAGTCACCATCCACCTCTCATATATCTCTCAGCCTATAGCTTGTCTTCTATTTTATTCTCTCTCTCCAACCTTTCCCTAACAAGTTCTGCTTCCTAATTCGGAGTCATTTTCACTGATCCATTCCTGACCTTTTCCAAATATTTCATTTCTCATAGGGTCCTGACATAGCAATTTAATAAGAACAGACCACTGATCTTTATGTTACAAATTTTACTCCCAGAGGAGTCTGGATTTTAGCTTACAATACAATTAATGGGGCTATAGATACTCATCTGGTTTTTAATAAAGAACTGTCTTAGTAGAACCATGGGCTCAGAAATGCCCTTATAAGGTAATACCATCCAGTCACCAAGATAACAGACTATTTTTATTTTCATCAGTTTTTCATTCCTTTCAACTCCTCTGTCAAAGCCACATACTTAATTATCTTTCCAGCACTGGTTTTTTATGACATATTAGACAATTACAGTGAAAAATGTTACTTTGTCATGTACTTTTCTTCTAAAGAACACAAAGCTTCTCTCATAAGTGATCTAATGTTCCTTAAAGCTCTCATCTCTGAGAGATGGAAGCTTTTATTACTCCTTATTTTATAAACAGGCAAAGTGAGGCCTCAGAAGAGGACATGATTAAGGTTTGACAGACGGTTAGAGCAGAGGTAAGAACTGGCTTGTATATTCCTGGTTCTTTGCTGCCTAATGCAATAGAAAGAGTGCCCTTGGAAATAACTCTTTCAAGTTTGCAGTCCATTATCAAAATAGTAAATATCTCCAACCCCGTGTAACTGTGCTGCAGGGAACAACATAGCCTGGTGGAAAGCCCATGAGGTCTGCAATCAGAAAGCTTCTTAGAGGTGTGACTTTCAGCTGGTCACTCAAACTCTGGGTATTTGTTTTGTAAAGTGGTCTTGTGGCAGCTCGGCAGTAGAAAATTCACCTGCCAATGCAGGAGACGTGGGTTCGATCCCTGGGTTGGGAAGATCCCCTGGAGAAGGGAATGGCTACCCATTCCGGTATGCTTGCCTGGGAAATCCAATGGACTGAAGATCCTGGTGGGCTACAGTCCATGAGGTCGCGCAAGAGTCAGACATGATTCAACAACAACAACTTGATAACAACAATGACCACAGGGTAAACCAGAGGGTACACAGCAGCACTTCCAAGCTAGGTTTATGCCTCATCACTGCAAATGAGCAAGCCATCTTCAAACCTGTGATTCTTCAAGGCACTGTATAATCATTCTAAATGACTTGGCACACGCACAATCTGGCAATGAAGAGAACCAAGTAACCATGTGAACACCACTACAGCGTTGGTCAAATTAGTATTAGTATTTTTTTTTTCTTATCCTTACTATTTAGTACTCAAGTAGTTCTTTTCTGGTAACACTTCAGTATCTCTTTGAGTCCACAACTGATTAGCCTGCATATAATTTGTAAATGCAAAGCTTAGAATTTACATAATGCCATGTGTCCCGTTACACTGTTTATACTTTAGGTATGTCATGAGAATCTGCTGGACCATTTCTAATAGAAGGATTACTTGCAAATGATTTACTTCTCAGTGTGTTTACTCTCTAGTTCACTGTTCTCTCGTTTTCTCTCTCCTCTCCGTTTCTCTAAAACTCAATTTCTTTCTCTCCCAGGTTTCCCACAAGATTCAATCGAAGGAAATAAAACAATAAAAAGTTACATCACAAAAGCTTATATCACAAACAGATCTGCATTTTTCTTTGGAAATGGATGCTATCTCCCAGAATTTGGATGCCCTGTGAACCCCATGAAGTTCTTTGTTGAGCTCCAGGTTACCTGAATGCAGGAATTTTGGGGCCACAGTATTAATGATTTCTTTTTATTTAGTTAGTTAGATTGAAAGCTAATTACTTTACAATATTGTGATGGTCTTTGCCATCCACTGACATGAATCAGCCCTGGGTGTACATGGGGCCCCTGTCCAAACCCCCCCCCCCCGAATCCCATCCCTCTGGTTGTCCCAGTGTGCCCTGCTTCATGCAGTGAGCTTGGACCAGTCATCTATTTCACATAAAGCCACTTTCCTCTCTTGAGGACTATAAAAAATTCAATGGGATGAGCATACTGCTTCTTTCTCTTCCTGGTGGTTATCAAAAGCAAAACTTAAGTTAGAGACGAAAGGGGTATTTTTCAATTATTGGTTTTGGTATTTAAAGTGCTCCTTTATCACTCACAGGAAAGGTATAATTCTTACTATGTTTCTCCCTCCATCATGTGACAAACACTCAACTGACTGGAACTTTGGCCTGGAAGTCAATGCCGATTTTCAGAGGAGTATTCCTCATAGGATGCCAACTTGGTATGTTTTGCCTATATCTGCCACTTTTAGCATTTGATAAGAGAGGCTAGAATTTGAATGGATGTCCCAGTAGCACAAAAGCATTTCTCAAACTGTACTTACTGAAATAAGAACAGCTTACACATCACGCTTGGGAATGAACACATGATCAAAACAGAAATATTAACTTTCAGGCTACAAATTTATAAATTTACTTGTGATACAATCCACCTGTTTGTCAAAATGTCCCAAAGACCTCACCACCAGATGCCATTTAATGACACAGGCAAGGTTGTGTTGAGGTTGAGACCAACAAGCAACTGAAACCAAACCAAGAGTATTTAGTATTGTTTAGGAATCAGCTCTGGGAAGCCCCCAGCCTCCAGAGAAATGGACACAGCTCTGTGAGAAAGCGGCCACCTGCAGGGGCTGTACAGCTTCTTCAGTTTCACCCGCCTAAGGACACGACACTGTTAGTCACTTAGTCATGTGACCCAAGGACTGTAGCCGCCAGGCTCCTCTGTCCACGGAATTCTCAAGGCAAGAATACTGGAGTGGGTTGTCATTCCCTTCTCCAAGTGGTATTCCTAACCTGGGGATTGAACCTGGATCTCCTGGGCTGTCATTCCCTTCTCCAAGTGATGTTCCTGACCCAGGGACTGAACCCGGATCTCCTACCTGCAGGCGGGTTCTTTATTGCTGAACCACCAGGGCTCGTCCTTTGAAAGCTACTGTGTGTGTGGCAGAACCCTGTCCCGGGTCAGAGCAATCGCTTTTGCTGGCAAAGATGCTACTGAGAATGAGCACACATTTTGAAGCTCTCAGGTTATAATTCACTTTATGACAGCTCAGTATTGTTGTTACTGTTGTTCAGTCACCCAGTCGTGTCTGACTCTTTGAGACCCCCTGGACTGCAGCATGCCAGGCCTCCCTGTCCCTCACCATCTCCTGGAGTTTGCCCAAGTTCATGTCTCTTGCATCAGTGGTGCCCTCCAGCCATCTCATCCTCTGATGCCCTCTTAATTTGCATGTGAAGCTGAAATTAGTTGTGGTAAACTTGAGCACAACCTAGAAGTCTGGATCTCTGATACTTTTAAGTATCTCCACTTTATCACAAACTCTGACTCTCCATTTCTAGTCTCAAGAAACTGAAAATGGTCCTGAAGAAAAGTCTTCTTCCTTCTGCCTGCTAACACATCTGGATTTTTTTAAATTAAAAATTTATTTCTAAATTTGTTCATGTTATTGCTGAGACTGCACCTTTTAGACATGCCAAGCATGGAGTCAGCACGTGTTCTTAGCATTGAATTATATAATGACAACCTGGTGAAGCAACCACTATCAGCCCCACTTTACAGTTAATGAAATTGAGACTTAGACAAGTGTTAATATTATTAAAAAGAGATCCTCCTCCTCTGCCTACCCTATAAACAAACCAACAAAAAATCTAAACCAATTCTCTTACAAGATCTTTAGAAGGGTCTTATGTATTATATACTTGGATAATTAAGTTGAAAGTATGAGAGACAAAATATATAGTTTAATTCCAAATTTGATTCATTTCAGGAAATCTCATTACAGATTCATATGTAGTGTATTATTATTATTACTATTTCTTCAGCATCACTTACAATCAATTTACAGTGTTGCCTGGGAAGTCAAAAGAGGCAGCAGAAGCAACCAGACTGAGTGTGGTTCTAGTATTGGGCACTGAGTGGGAGCCAGAGAGATGGTGTTTCTGTGTTCCTTTAATGGGTCAGATGGTAGAGAATCTGCCTGCAACGCAGGGGACCCAGGTTCAGTTCCTGGGTCAGGAAGATTCCCTGGAGGAGAGAATGGCAACCCACTCTCGTATCCTTGCTTGGGAAATCCCATGGACCGAGGAGCCTGGCAGGCTACAGTCTATGGGCTTCTCAACTGGACACGACTGAGCGATAATACTTTCACTTCAATGCTTCAGAAACCACATTAGAGCTTACCTATATTCTCTCAGGTAATATTTGCATCACCTGTATTAGCTTTATATATTGTCCCTCAAAATTCCTGAAGTAGCTAAACAATATCCATGCCAGACAGCATTATAAATAATAAATGAGAAAATCAGGGTAAATAGAGAACAATGATAGGGCAGTTTTTAAAAAGCAAGTCACAGCCATTATAATAATCCTATATTTTGTGTGGGCAGGAGCCTGGGCTCCAAAGCCACCAGGTCTGAATCTGAGGGCAGGCCAGCCAACAACCCCACTCCGTAATGGGATGGAATCTTGAGTCAGTGACCGTGGTACGCTCAGAGCCTCAGTCCCCTTCTCAGCAAAGTGGAGATGATGATGGGAGCATCACTATCCCCACCCAGAGCTGGGATAAGACAAACAGAATATATACTAAATGCTTCGCCCAGTGACTACAGTGAAGCAAGGCTCCACACACATTAGCTATCGATATGAAAAATAATGCACGATACAAAGGGCTCAACGAGGTTGCCAAAGACACAGTAAGTACATTCACTAGAAGCTCACCAGCATTTAAAACAGGAAGAACAGAAATCTGCTTCAAGATCTACAGGTTGTATTAGCAGAAAACAAATCAACCACTGAAGAGACAGAAGGCTGCTTTCCCGTTCTGTTAAGAGGCTGATGACAATGCTTCCTGTGATGGCATTGTTATCCCCATCTTATTGACAAAGAAACAAAACCCTGCAAAGTCAACTCCAGGCTCAGTAGCACAATGAGAGACTGAGCAGGACGCAGGGCTCCTTCTACGCAAATCTGCTGCCAGGTTAAGGCATTTGGACTCCACTGAGAGATTTTCTCCGCCGGTAAAGAATCCGCCTAGAATGCAGGAGATGCGGGTTCAATCTCTGGGTCAGGAAGTTCCCCTGGAGAATGAAATGGCAACCCACTCCAGGATACTGCCTGAAAAATCCCAAGGACAGAGGAGCCTGGCGGACTACGGTTCATGGGTTGCAAAGCATTGGATATGACTGAAGTGACCAAGCACGGATGCAGGCACAAGAGATCTGGGGCTCACCATCAAGGGAGCAGATGCTGCTGTTATCTCTGGCATGTGCCATGAACACATTTCAAATTTTAAGTCTGATGTGTGAACGGGGAGTTTGGGGAGGGATTTTTATTTCTTGCTGTTCTGCGACTACAGTGTCATCTCAAACATTTGTGCCTAACTTTGTCCACCAGAGGCCACAACATATAAAACAGGTGTGTGACATGGCTCTGTGGCAACCAGCCTCATCCACTGCTACACTATTCTCAACCAGCAGGGAGAAATAAATCAAATTTTTCTTTCCCCTAAAGGCCCTTGGAATGTTTGGAGGCACGTCAGCTTTGTGAAAACCAGCATTTGCTCTTTTATGAAACTTGCCTTGAGTGGAATGTGTCAGTTACATGCTGTGGCTGGATGGAGTCTCTTCGTTGTAGGTCATTTAAATTTTCTTTATTAGTTGTTTTAATTGGTCAGTATGTTAGCTCCCTAGAACTGCCAGAACAAAGTTCCACAAGCTGAGTGGCTTAAGGTAACAGAAATATATTTTCCTATAGTTCTGGAGGCGATAATGTCAAAATCAAGGTGTCAGCAGAGTTGGTTTCCTTTAGAGGGTCTGAAGTTGGGCTCCTCTCCAGCTTCTGGCGGCTGCTGGCACCCTGACTGACCTTGGCTGGGGCAGCATTGTTCCTTCAATCTGACCTCTGCCTCTGTCTTCATATGGCCTTCTCCCTGGGTGACTCTGTGTCTTCTCCTTTCCTATCCCCTTTTATAAGAAGATTCACTATGGGACTTAAAGCCCACTGTATTTATTTATTTTCAAATTATTCCAATGAGAAGCTTATTTAATTTTTTTAAAATTAAAGTGTAGTTAATTTACATTGTTGTGTTAGTTTCAAGTGTACAGCAAAGTAATTCAGCAAATGGATTTCCCTAGTGGCTCCAGGGTAAAGAATCTGTCTGCAATGCAGGAGATGCAGATTTACCCCTGGGTCAGGAAGACCTCTGGAGAAGGAAATGGAAACCCACTCCAGTATTCTTGTCTAGGGAATCCCCTGAACAGAGGAGCCTGGTGGGCTACAGTCCATAGGGTCACAAGAGTTGGAGATGACTTAATGATTAAACCACTACCACCATATATTCTTACTCAGATTCTTTTCCATTATAAGTTATTCTGAATATTGAGTGTAGTTCTTGTGCTATACAGAAGGTTCTTGTCATTTACCTATTTTATATATAGTAGTATGTATATATACTCTATATCTAATTTGAGATAAACCCAAATATCTAATTTGAGAGCCCACTTTAAATCCAGGATGATCTCATCTCAAAATCCTTAACTTAATTACATCTGTTCCCAAAGAAGCTCATGCTCACAGGTGCTGGGCTTAGGACTTGGACATACATTTTAGGGGTCTTACGTAACCTATTCTTAGCACTGTAACCAGTGGTTGTCTGTGTTCAGGCTTCCCAGCTGGGTCAATGGTAAAGAACCTGCATGCAGTGTAGGAGCCACAGGAGACCTGGGTTCCATCCCTGGGTCGGGAAGATCCCCTGGACGGGGGCATGGCAACCCACTGCAGCATTCTCGCCTGGAGAATCCCACAGACAGAGGGGACTGGGGGGCCACAGTCCAGGGAGTCACAGAGTCAGAGACAACTAGAGCTGAGCATGCATGCAATCTGTGTTCAGTCCCAACAATTTCAACAAAATGGAAAGGAGAGGGGTATTTCTAGGAGTCATGGAGAGACTTCTTGTTGGAGTAAGGTTTGACATTTTGAGGAAATTACTCCTATCCCTACCAGCATAGTCACCCCTAGGGGCTCAAGGAGGAGAGGCTGAAGTAGCCACCTCTTCAGTATCCTTCAACAGCACATTTAAGCATTTATGACCCAAGACTAGTCTGTTGGCTCATGAAAAACAAGAACATCCCTCTTCATCTTTGTGCCTTAGCACCTGCACAGGTCTCAGGACATAATAATTAAGACAGCTAAGCTCCAGGGAAGGTGGGGAAATTAAGAAACCGGAATAGTAGAAGATAAAATAGCACCAATTTTGTACAACTTATCAGTGTTGATTTCTCAGTTTTGACAAGACTCAAACAATCTCCCTTCTCTCTTTTCACTGGCATGCTGGGTACCATCTTCTCACAGCGTCAGCTTCTTAGTTAGGTTAGCAAGACACCAAATGCTTATCAGTTCACCCATGAGGAAATCAAATGCTTCAGTTGTAAGTAGTGGAAATTCAATGAGTATTACAGAAGATGAAGGGTTAAATGTAAAGAACCTGCATGCAGTGTAGGAGCCACAGGAGACCTGGGTTCCATCCCTGGGTCGGGAAGATCCCCTGGACGGGGGCATGGCAACCCACTGCAGCATTCTCGCCTGGAGAATCCCACAGACAGAGGGGACTGGGGGGCCACAGTCCAGGGAGTCACAGAGTCAGAGACAACTAGAGCTGAGCATGCATGCAATCTGTGTTCAGTCCCAACAATTTCAACAAAATGGAAAGGAGAGGGGTATTTCTAGGAGTCATGGAGAGACTTCTTGTTGGAGTAAGGTTTGACATTTTGAGGAAATTACTCCTATCCCTACCAGCATAGTCACCCCTAGGGGCTCAAGGAGGAGAGGCTGAAGTAGCCACCTCTTCAGTATCCTTCAACAGCACATTTAAGCATTTATGACCCAAGACTAGTCTGTTGGCTCATGAAAAACAAGAACATCCCTCTTCATCTTTGTGCCTTAGCACCTGCACAGGTCTCAGGACATAATAATTAAGACAGCTAAGCTCCAGGGAAGGTGGGGAAATTAAGAAACCGGAATAGTAGAAGATAAAATAGCACCAATTTTGTACAACTTATCAGTGTTGATTTCTCAGTTTTGACAAGACTCAAACAATCTCCCTTCTCTCTTTTCACTGGCATGCTGGGTACCATCTTCTCACAGCGTCAGCTTCTTAGTTAGGTTAGCAAGACACCAAATGCTTATCAGTTCACCCATGAGGAAATCAAATGCTTCAGTTGTAAGTAGTGGAAATTCAATGTATATTACAGAAGATGAAGGGTTCTGTTGTCATGGTAACTGAACAGGCTGAACAACTCCCCCACTCAGCAATTAGTTACTTCAGTGACTGGTTAACTAGTTAAAAACACCTCAATGTACACAGTCATTTTTGTTCTTTCACTCCTGGGAGAGATTTCAGTTTTATACCTCTCCTGACATGTGAGAGGTCCTACCTATGCATCACCACACGCTGCCTTTCATTTAACTATCTTATTAATGTTGCAATATTGACATATTTTTAAAAAAAAAAAAAAACATGGACAGTTGTTAATACTGTCGCTCAAATAGCACAGAGAGCCAGTGGCATTTTTAAAAATGTCCCCTGACATTTAGTGCATCGATGAGAAAATGCTGAACTATCTGCAGCACCTATTTCATGTTATTTTTGTCTTCCGGTGCTCAGGATTACCATTTCATCCTGGCTGGCTTCAGGCTAAATCTCATTTGAGAATCTATCAGCTTTTGAGTATAAAAATTACCCATCAAACTTGTTGGTAGAATAACATAGTAACTTAGTTAAATATTATTCGGTTGGCCAAAAACTTCACGTCGTTTTTCCTACTATCTTCTGAAAAAACTCAAACAAAATTTTTGGCCAACTCAGTATCTTTAAAACTATAGACCTCTAACGTTGTTTAGTCACTAAATTGTGTCTGACTCTTTGTGACCCCATGGACTGTAGCCTGCCAGGCTCCTCTGTCCATAGAATTTCCCAGGCAAGAATACTGGAGGGGGTTGTCATTTCCTTCTCCAGGGGATCTTTCCAACCCAGAGATCAAACCCATGTATCCTGCATTGCAGGCAGTTTCTTTACAGCGAAGACACAAGGGAAGCCCAGACCTCTAAGATCTTTCAATTTAAACTGTATAATGAATGACATCTTTTAGAGGCATGATATGTTACCATAAATCACAATGGGATGGATGCTGAGCCCCATGAAAGCAGAGGCTGTGTCTCCTTAACGCCACATGCACTCCTATGCCTCAGACATAAGTGACACTCAGCCAATACTGTCTAAATGCGCAAGAGATTTATGGATTTATGTGAAAGCCAAGCGTCAGTGGGAGGGTGAGACTCCAAGCCTTCCTTCCATCCCCAAATAGGTGACAGGCAATGCTGAAGTGCAAATGTTTCCCGACATACAAAAATGCTACCTTCGTGAAAACTCTCACATGGTTACCCAAGAGCAAAGTCAGGAGAAAATGGGAAGAAGGATGGTGAGAGAAAAGGAAGAAATCAAATGTGGAAGTGAGTCAAAATGAGCAACAAAAGAGAGGCGAGAATGAGACGGAGAAAGAGAACCAGGTCCCGAAAGAGAAGCTAAGTCCTCAAGGAGAAAGGGACAGGAAAAAAAGAGCAAAAGCAAAACGACAGCAGCCATCCTGGTCTCACCAGCCCTCTGCAGAAGACACATCCGTGAGCTGACGGCAGCATCACACGTCCAAATTTCAGGCCGGAAGTAGCATGGACAAACTTAAGTCAGGGCAAAGCTGCAGAGAGAAGCGAGGTGGCACTGCGCGGCGGGAATGGTGCTGACAGTCACTCTGCGTGGTGACAAGGGCTTCACTGAGCTCATCCCAGTAGGAAGCAGACTGCTGACGGTGTGGCTTGGGCTGCAGACCCCGAGAGCAGTGATGCTCCCTGTCGCTGACTCTCAGAGCCCAGGACGGCCCTTGGCAGTCTTCCCCTTAGCCTGGGCTGCCCACATCCCAGCACCAGGCAGCACAGGCCTGGAGCAGGACACCTGGCCCTCAGGAGCAGGGAAGCCTCCAGGAGCCCTCCTCCCGCTGCACTGAGCCCGCTCCTCAGTCCCTGGGTCATGCCTCGGTCTTCCCCTCTTCCCTCTTTTGTTCTTCACTTCCAGGCCCCCGTGATAGAATCTATTCCAGCTAGAGAGCTCTAGAAAGAGCTAAGAAGAATTTTGCTATTTATTTTTAATCCAAGCACCCGGTACACTCCCTGCCAAAGAACAGATATAAAATAGTAGTTAGTGACCTTCACTGAACACTCGGTAGAGGACAGGAACTTCATTCTCAGAGGATAAATGAACCAACAAATTAACAAGCTCCTGACATGGAAATTACACCTTGCTGGTTGTCACTTCCACTAGCTATTAAATGAGGATCTTGAGAAACTCTGGAAAAGACTGGCTCTGTGTGATCAAAACAGGGTCCATACAGACAGGATTATGCCATTTTGAATCAATGGCATTAAAATGCCAACCAGAGCTTGCTCTTAGAAAATATTCTTTGAAGGTAGACAATGCAATGTAAGTTATATATTTATTTAATTTATTGCATTATCTGCATATATGTGTCACACTCTTTCCTATATGTTTTCTTCAAATTAGTCTGATGAGTGAAAGGCATGCTAGGGGTATAGTTGAAACAAGAGTCAGTTCAGTTCAGTCGCTCAGTCATGTTCGACTCTTTGCGACTCCATGAATCGCAGCATGCCAGGCCTCCCTGTCCATCACCAACTCCTGGAGTTCACTCAGACTCACATCCGTCGACTCAGTGATGCCATCCAGCCATCTCATCCTCTGTCGTCTCCTTCTCCTCCTGCCCCCAACCCCTCCCAGCATCAGAGTCTTTTCCAATGAGTCAACTCTTCACATGAGGTGGCCAAAGTACTGGAGTTTCAGCTTTAGCATCATTTTTTCCAAAGAAATCCCAGGGTTGATCTCCTTCAGAATGGACTGGTTGGATCTCCTTGCAGTCCAAGGGACTCTCAAGAGTCTTCTCCAACACCACAGTTCAAAAGCATCAATTCTTCAGTGCTCAGCCTTCTGCACAGTCCAACTCTCACATCCATACATGACTAGCCAAGGGTTAATATCTTCCCTGGTGGCTCAGACAGTAAAGAACCAACCTTCAATGCAAAGACCTAGGTTCAATCCGTTGGTCAGGAAGATTCCTTGGAGAAAGGAAAGGCAACCTACTCCAGGATTCTTGCCTGGAGAATCCCATGGACAGAGGAGCCTGGTGGGCTATAGTCCAGGGGGTTGCAAAGAGTCAGACACGACTGAGGGACTACCACTCCATTTCATTTCAGTAGTGGTTGAAGCTGGATGCTGGGTGTATAGGAGTTTGTTATATTATTCTCTTTCATGTGGTGTTTGTTTACCAATTTTCATAATCAAAATGTTTTGAAAATTCCTCAATATTAATTCCCCACCATTAATGACTATCCAACACCATGCTCAGATTCTCACTCACACAGTCTTTGATCAGCTGAGTTCTGAGGGGTAATAAATGCTGAAGGTGCTTTATATGCAAGCACTGGGTGACCAAGGCTGTCTTAGGGAGCTTAGCCTAGAGAAAAGATACAACATGTGCATCTATTATTATTATTATCCATAGCAGGAGCTGAAAACTGTTGCCAAGTGCATATGCAGTGAAAGAGTGAATTCAGCTTAAGTCAATTACAATTTCTCATTCTCACCAACTACTGCAGACTGATTCTATTCTTTGCTCACCAGCCAAAATCCAGTTTTACTACATGGTCCCAACACAACTATTAAGGATGCACTGATTTCAGTTCCTCTCATCACCAGCTAAAATTATGGATTTCAGACACCTTGCTGGCAGAGACATTAAAGGAACATACGTAGTCAGACAAAAGCGAGCAATAACACCTCACAGACTGACAAGGAGGCCTGTGGTGAGACGCAGCGCTCAGTTCTAGCTGCAGATAGTGTGAGCTGCTGGAAATCACTTTTCCCACCAATTATTGCAATGAGGCACTGAGGTGGTAAAGGCTTGAAATTCCCACAGCAGACACCAGTCTCCTAACGAGACAGCGAGCATGCTAGCTTTATTAAATATGCAAAATAATCAAATTAAAGGGGGGGGTACTTTAATTGAGCAGGGATGTGTCCACTAGACTTCTTATGAATACAATAGGATATGTAGGGCAGTTAGCCATTACTCTCGGGGAAAACAACAATAAGAGCCACAGCACAAAAACTACATGAGCAACCGTGTTTCTCCTCAATTTCCCACCAGTACAGCTGGAAATCTACCAAACCTACCAATTTCTCTTGGGAAAATAGGGGTAATACTGTTTTTAGTATCCCAGTCTCGTCTCATCTTTCTCTCCCCTTCTTCCTGTGGTTGGCGTCGCCTCCCTGCATTCATCACATCAAATATTCAAAACAAGCAAGAACCGATGCCATAAATGACCGTGTCATTTAGACTTTAACGGAAGGCCGCATACACTTCTGTGGACTTGCACAGACTTTGCATTTTGACCATGGTGGCTAAACTGATTCTAAGAGGTGTGTCGCTTACTACATTCCTGCTACCTCCTAACAATGTTTGTTACCTTCATTGTACCACTGAGGCACGTAGCGATCAGCAGGTCACAGAGTTAGTATAGGGAGAGCAGTGACTGCTCCCACGTGACGGCCGCCAGGTGGAGCCACCAGAGGCAGGTGGAGGTCCAGTGCAAGCTTCTAGTTTACGTGCAAACAGAGGGCGTGGCTACCTGCTCAGTGTAGGTGTCCTGTGACACCTAATGGTGTAGACACAACGAGGGAGAGACCTTTTTAACTCCAGAACATCAAGCTATATCCAGAAAGCCCTCCAAGTCAAAACCACTGGTCTTCTTTCTATTAAACTGGAGCACATTTGATTTAAATATGGTGTTAAGTTTCAGGTGTAGGGAAAAGTGATTTGGTTATAAATATGTGTGTGTGTGTATAGATATATATTTTTTAATTCTATTTTTTCCATTATAGTTTGTTATAAGAAATTGGTATATTATAAATTCTTATCTATTTCATATATGGTATGTGCCTCTGTTAACCCCATTTCCCAATTTATATATCACTTTTGGTAACGACAAGTTTGATTTCTTCATCTGTGAGCCTGTTTCTGCTTTGTAAATAAGTTCACTTTTATGATTTTTCTAGGTTCCATATATAAGTGAAATCATATATTTGTCTTTCTCAGTTTGACACGTCACATAGTATGACAACATGCGCTGCAAATGGCATGATTCTGGCTGAGAAACATTCCATTACCCACCACATCTTCTTTATACATTTATATACTGATGGACATTTAGGCTGCTTTCGTGACTTGGCTATTTTAAACAGTGCTGCCATGAACACATTGGGTGCATGTATCTTTTTGAAGTAGGGTCTTTGTCTTTTTCAAACTCATGCCCAGGAGTGGGATTGCTGGCTCATATGGTAGATAAAGAAGGCTGAGCACCAAAGAACTGATACTTTCCAACTGTGGTGTTGGAAAAGACTCTTGAGAGACCCTTGGACTGCAAGGAGATCAAATCATTCAATCCTAAGGAAATCAACTGTGAATATTCATTGGAAGGACTGATGTTGAAGCTGAAACTCCAATACTTTGGCCACCTGATGCAAAGAGCTGATGATTCATTGGAAAAGACCTTGATTCTGGGAAAGCTGGAAGGAAAGAGGAGAAGGGGACGACAAAGGATGAGATGGTTGGATGCCATCACTGACTGAATGGACACGACTTTGAGCAAGCTCTGGGACATGGTGAAGGAGAAGAAAGTCTGGCGTGTTGCAGTCCATGGGGTCGCAGAGTCAGACATGACTGAGCAGCTAAATGACAAGAACATGGCAGATACAGTTCTGGGTTTTAAGGAGTCTCCACACTGTTCTCCATAGTGGCTGCATCAGTTAGCGTTCCCACCAACACTGCAGGAGGCGTCCGTTCTCTCTCCACCCTCCCTGAAATTTATCCTTTGTAGATTTCTTTGATGATGGCCATGCTGACTGGTGTGAGCAGACATCTCCTTGTAGTTTTGATCTGCATTTCTCTAATAGTGATGGTGAGCATCTTTTCGTGTGCATGTGGGCCAAAACCACCAGTTTTCATGAGGACCAGGTGGTGCCACTAGTCCACAGTTTGGTCACAGGGAAAAGACAAGTCAAGATAATTAAAACTCAGCAAGCTGAGGGCTGACAGGCACCCAGGTAGAAAAGCCATTGGAGGTCAGAGTGCAGGGTGAGTAACAGTCTGGAAACATCTGGGATGACTTCATAAAGGGGATGGATGATCTTTCAGCAATTTTGAAGGACAAGTCCAAAACCACTGGGAAAATAGGGTGAGGATTATATTCAAGGCATGTATAAATGTAAAAAACAAAATTGTTAATAAGACTAAAAGGCAGGTAGGAATCAGACAGTGAAGGTGCCTGAATGCCAGGCCAAGGAGTATGAATTTTACCCCATTAGCAATGGGGAAATATTCAAGGACTAAAGAGTTGTACAATAACCAATCTAGTCACAGTGAGCTAATGGTTGCCTGAGGATCTGTTACACTTTTGTGTATCTCGGCCTAATAGCAACACATTTTCTCTTCTTTGCATGCTGGCATTAATCACAACAAAGCATCATCACCTGCAATTTTTGGTTCACGCTGAAGCAAATGCACAATATAAAAAGGGCCTAATTGTTTGCTTCCCTAGTACCTGCTGATGCCCTCAGGATACTGTGAATATTACAAGTGGCAGGTCACCACCGCCCCTGGAGAAGTGGAGAAGGGGCAGTGACACCTTATCTGCACATTAAATATCAGTAAAACTCAAATTCTTCTGATTTGGGGGTGAAGATAAGTATATTTAGAAATTACAGACTGCATACTGCTGTGTCCATGCTGCTGGTCCATGAATAGTGGGTGGACTTGCCTTCAGGACGCAGGCTGGGGGCATCTGCTCCTCACTATGCTCTCAGTGCCTGCAACAGTGCCATGTGGCCAAGCAGGTTTTCAACAGTTTGCTGTATGGACTGAAAGGAGTGAATGTTTCCATTTCTAATTTTTAAAAAAAAGTATAAAAATTTTATTGGTTATTTTCCACTTACGTTATTGTAAAATATTGGCCATATTCCCCATGTTGTATAAATACATCCTTGAGCTTATCATGTACCTACCTCCCTCTCCTCCAGTTCTATAATTCTGCTCTTACCCCCTCCCCACTGGTGAAAAGGATGAATTTTAAACTGGTTTTAAAGCAGGTTAGGTGGAGGGATACTACGTCTCAAGAATTTATAGAGGGAACTTACTGTGGTCCAGTGGTTGATAATCCACCTTCCAATGCAGGAGACATGGAACCATATTCCCCATGTTGTATAAATACATCCTTGAGCTTATCATGTACCTACCTCCCTCTCCTCCAGTTCTATAATTCTGCTCTTACCCCCTCCCCACTGGTGAAAAGGATGAATTTTAAACTGGTTTTAAAGCAGGTTAGGTGGAGGGATACTACGTCTCAAGAATTTATAGAGGGAACTTACTGTGGTCCAGTGGTTGATAATCCACCTTCCAATGCAGGAGACATGGATTCAGTTCCTGGTTGGGGAACTAGGCTCCCATGGGTCGCAGGGTAACTAAGCCTGAGCACTGCAGCTAGAGAAAGTCTGAGCGCTGCAGCTAGAGACAGCCCATGTTCTGCAGCAAGGAGCCCTTGCAGTGCAATGGCAAAATTAGAAAAAAGACTTCATCAAATTTCTCAGTTAAAAGTGAGTCACGGGTCATAAAACCAATCCTGGGTTCATACCTCTTGGCTGAAAGTTAAAGAATGCTAAGACACAAGACTGATCTCCTTTAGGATGGGCTGGTTGGATCTCCCTGCAGTCCAAGGGACTCTCAAGGGTCTTCTCCAACACCACAGTTCAAAAGCATCAAGTCTTTGGCACTCAGCTTTCTTTATAGTCCAACTCTCACATCCATACATGACTACTGGAAAAAGCATAGCTTTGACTAGACGGACCTTTGTTGGCAAAGTAATGTCTCTGCTTTTTAATATGCTGTTTAGGTTTGTCATAGCTTTTCCTCCAAGGAGCAAGTGTGTTTAAATTCCAGGGCTGCAGTCATCATCTGCAGTGATTTTGGAGCTCAAGAAAATAAAGTGTGTCACTATTTCCACTGTTTCTGCATCTATTTGCCATGAAGTGATGGGACCGGATGCCATGATCTTTTCTGAATGTTGAGTTTCAAGCCAACTTTTTCACTTTCCTCTTTCACTTTCATCAAGAGGCTCTTTAGTTCTTCTTAGCTTTCTGCCATAAGGGTGGTGTCATCTGCATATCTGAGGTTATTGATATTTCTCCCTGCAATCTTGATTCCAGCTTGTGCTTCATCCAGCCTGGTATTTCGCTTGATGTACTCTGCATATAAGTTAAATAAGCAGAGTGACTATACACAGCCTTGACACACTCCTTTTCCTGATTTGGAACCAGTCTTTTGTTCATGTCCAGTTCTAACTGTTGCTTCTTGACCTGTATACAGATTTCTCAGGAGGCAGGTCAGGTGGTCTGGTATTCCCATCTTTTGAAGAATTGTCCACAGTTTGTTGTGATCCACACAGACAGGATGGTTTCCATAAAGGAATCCCTGCTCTATACAGTTTATGTGGTGACTCTGTATGGGAGGCAACCACATGTAACCATCACATGTACACATAAATATCCAAGTGCATGCATGTATACTTAGTCTCTCAGTCGTGTCCAACCAACTCTTTGCAACCCCATGGACTCCCGCCAGGTTCCTCTGTCCTTGGGATTCTCCAGGCAAGAATACTGGTGTAGGTTGCCATTCCCTTCTCCAGGGGATCTTTCCAACTCAAGGATTGAACCCATGTGTCTTATGTCTCTGCATTGGCAGGCGGGTTCTTCAACACTAGTGCTACCTGGGAAGCACAAATATCTGAGTAGTGACTTATGTATGAAAAAAACATGTTAAATGGTGAAAGGCTGGAAAGCGATCATCAGAGTTAAACAGAGCCAGGTGAGAGGTCAGTTAACATGGCTGCTGGAAGAGAACACCCAGATAAGAGGGCAAAGGGAAAGGTTACCTCAGGGAGAGGTTTTAATCACTCAACTTGTGAACAGATGTGTGGTCAGTTGCTCGGTCATGGCTGACTCTGTGCGACCTCATGGACTGCAGCCCACCAGGCTCCTCTGTCCATGGGATTCTCCAGGCAAGAATACTGGGGTGAGTTGCCATTTCCTTCTCTAAGTGAATGAATATAGATGCTATTAAGATCAAATTCCTAAATATCCCTTCTTTATGGGCAAGACGCCTGCAATGCAGGAGACCTGGGCTGGGAAGATCCCCTGGAGAAGGGAAAGGCTACACACTCCAGTATTCCTGCCTGGAGAACGCCATGGACTGTATAGTCCATGGAGTCTCGAAGAGTCAGACACGAGTGAGTAACTTTCACTCACTTTCACATGGGCAAGAGGCACTTAACATTATCAACAAACGGTTGATGGCAAATTTACTATTTCTTCTGAGAAAACAAAAGAAGAAAGACATGGGCACTATAGACACAAGATATTTATGGAGTTGGATAAATTCCCAAATGTAAAAAAACATAACTCTTTAAAGTACTTTTAACTGCATGGATTTTGGTGGAAATTTTATGAAAATTAAGGTAATAAAGTAGCTGAATTTTCTCCATGTAAATGCTGTATTTTTACCTTCAAAGAGCTCTCAGAACATTACTAAAGTTAAAGCAGATAACATTAATACATGAGGCAGATAAAAGTGTCATAATGGAACCATTTTGGGTAAACACACACACACACACACACAGTAGAAGAATCTGAAAGGCTGTCAATACTGAAGGAGAAGAACTGTAGAGGTGTCATCCACGCTGTATACACTAGGGTAGTGTAGTGACAAATACATCTATGAATATGGAGAATTTTTCTTGCAAGTGCCTCAGATAGGCTATTAAGTAACTGAAAGAGAAATTTTCTTTCCTACTGATAAGTGCTACCTAACCAGTCTTAAATCACCTTTTAAACATTCTGTCAAAAAAGCTGGTAACATAAAGAGGGCAGTGCATTGACAGGCATTCTTCCTTTTCTAAAAGGATCTCTTAGAATTTCTAAAGCATGAAAAGTTTCTGCAGTAAATATTCTCGTATTTTTGCAGAAATGTTTAGAAAGCTAATGGGTGAGAACAGTAGCATAACAACAACAACAACAAAAATAAGCAACATACAAACCACAGGAGCTGAAATATATAACTCAGCTACAAACAGACCAACAAACATCATCAAATTCCAACCAGACTTAGTGCAGCACCTACAATGAACACAAATGATGCTCAACTGGGGGAAGGATATCTTTAGAAAACTCAAAGATAAAATTGGATGATAGTAGTTTCTATGATCACACACAGTAGAAACAGGATTTTTCAACAAATTCCAGTATTCTGGAATCAAGGAATATACCTATAAAAAGGAAACTATGTCTTAGAACAATAAAAATAAGAAGCAAAGCATGGGATAAAATTTTGTGACTTTGGATTTGGCAATGTGTTCTGATATGTGATAATCAAAGCACAGAAACAAAGAAATAAGCAGATCAACTGGATGTTATCAAAAGCAAAAGATTTCCATTCTTCAAAGGACACTATCAAAAAAGTGCAAGACAATCAGAATGAGGAGAAAATATCTGCACATCATACATATCTGATAAGATATCTGTACCTAGAACATATGAAGAACTATTACAAATCAATAATAAAAAGAAAACACAATTAAAAATTGGTCAAAGTACTTGATTAGATACTTTCAGAAAGAACTGCATATCTATAAAGATGTTACAAGAATAGGCAAGAGGTACATGAGAAGATACACCACATTATTAGTCATTAGGCAAATGCAACTCAAAATCACCATGTGATGAGCAAGCAACCTAAATCTCCATTAACAGATGAACAGACAAGAAGATGTGGTACCTGCACATAATAGAACACTACCCAGTCAAAAAAGAATGGAATGATGCCATCTGCAGCAACGTGGACAGACAGAGAGATATGGAGGGAAAAGTGAGGCTAGTCACTCAGTCATGTCCGACTCTTTGCAACCCCATGGACTATAGCCCACCAGGCCCCTCTGTCCATGGAATTCTCCAGGCAAGAACCTGGAGTAGGTGGCCATTTCCTTCTCCAGGGGATCTTCCCAACCCAGGGATCAAACCCAGGTCTTCCTCATTACAGCCAGATTCTTTGCCATCTGAGACACCAGGGAAGCCCATACTAAGTGAAGTCAGAAAGAGAAAGACAAATTGCATATGACATCACTTATATGTGGGATCTAAACTATGACCCAGATGACCTATTTATGAAACAGAAACAGGCTCACAAACATTGGAAAGATCTGTGGTTGCCATGGTGGAAAGGGGTGGTGGAGGGAGGGAGTGAGATTTCAGGGTTGGCAGATGCAGACTATGGTATGTGAGACGGAAAAACGACAAGGTCTGATTGCACACAGCAGGCAACACTCAACACCCTTTATAAGCCATAACACAAAGAATGTGAATCATACATGCATGTATATATATATCTGAGTCACATTGCTCTGTACCAGAAACTAACACAACTCTGTAAATCAACTACACTTCAGTAAAAATAAATAAAACCAATCAAACACCCACCCACCATGTAATACCACTGAACACCCTGCTGGATGACTGAAAACAAAAAGTCAGATGATAACAATTGTTGGAGAGGATATGGAGCAATCAGAACCTTCACACTGCTGCTAGAAATGTGAAATGAAGCACTCACTTTGCAAAATTGTAGGGAATTCCTCAAAACTTTAAACATATAACCTAGCAACAACCATATGACTTAGGAATTACACTCCCATGTATATTCCTAGAAGAATGAAAGTATATATCCACACACAATGTGTACGTGGACATTCATAGTAGCATTGTTCATAACAGTCCAAACAACCCAAATGTCCATCTGCTGATGAATGGATAAATAAAATGTGGTATATGCAGATAATATCCAGCCATAAAAAGAAATTAAGTACTAATGTATATGACAATATTAATAACCTTGAACACAAAAGGCCACAGGTTATATGACTCAACTTGATGAAATGTCTAGAATAAGCAAAGATACAGAGACAGGAAATAAGTTAGCTATAACTTAGGGCTGAGGCACAAGGGAAGGGGGGTGACTGCTATAAGGCAGAGGTCTGTAAAGGTTCTAAAACTGATCATGGTAGGAGTTGCACAAATCTGAAAATATATCCAAAAATGGCACATAAACATGTGGATGTGTACAGAAATAGGTACATAAATTGTGTGGTATATGAATTATATCTCAATAAAGTTCTTGTTAAAAAATTATTGGAGCTTCCCAGGGGCTGAGCCTGAAGGTGAAAATAAACATGGAATTACAGAAATGGATGGAATACAGTACAAAATGGGGCTTTTGAGGTTGACAAGCATAGGTTTGAATTCCAATTAAAATACTTATTGTCTGAATTAATTTGGAAAAGCCACTTATTCTCCCTAAACCTCAGTTTATTGATTTGAAAAGAAAGTAACAATTATACCAAATGTACAGAAGTATAATGATGAGCACCATATTTCCAATTCACACTGAAAACAGAATTATCTGGTATCAATGTCCCACATTATTCTCTGACAACCACCAGCAAGTGTAAAATACAAACAGCTTTCTTAAGAGGAACAAGTGCTTGCCAATGAGTTATGACTGCAACCTACAGAAATAAAATGCACAATCAGTGCAATGTGCTTGAATCATCCCGAAACCATCCCCTCACCTCATCCGTGCAAAACTGTTTACAGCAAAACTGGTTCCTGTGCCAAAAAGGTTGGAGACTACTGCTCTAGATGAACAAATGTGCCACTCTTGGAACAGTCATTATGATCTTAGGATTGGGAAGAGTTACTCTTAAAATGAAAAATCAGGTTTTAAATACTATGTTACCAAGTCTCAAGGTCCTCAGCTCTGTAGTGGAGAATAACAGTAATGGCTTTGCTGGTTGTTATGAAGATGAATTTACACATATGGAAACAATGGAACACACACAACACCTAGTGTGTTAGAGTGTTCTGAATGATTTTTTTAAAGCATTGGCAAAAGCAGAAAATTGTGCTAAACAATAAAAGCTCTGGCTCAGCATTACTATTCACTGATCAGTTTTAATACCAACTGAAGTTCTTCTTGACCCACACTAATGGGTCTTGGGGAGTGTGGGGGTGAAGGAACAGACCCTTGAAGGTCTCCCCAAAGCCAGCTCTTTTCCATCGAGGAAAGCAATTCCCCCAGCCAGGTGCAGAGTAGCTATTTGGAAAGGCTCCTGAAAAATTCTTCTCTGGGTAATCAAAAATATTAAAAAAAAAAACACCACACAAACAATTTTGTCCCTGTATTATTAATTACCTTTCAGGACAGAAATAAAACAAAACAAATTACCCCTGCTGAGTAGTGTGATAACCAGAGATGGTACCAGACGAGCTAAGCCTGTTTCATGCCAGAGACAAATAGGGCTTGCTCAGTGCCAGAGATAAATTGGACAGACTCACCTCCTAGAAATAACCCTCAAAATACAAAAGCAGGTTTAGCACTCAGCAGCTTAAACACACACACACACACACACACACACACACACACACACACACACGAGTAGCTCACGCAAATACATCACACTCTGCACTCACGCTTTGACTTCTGAGAGACCATTCAAAATGTAATTTAATGCTGGTTAGGCAAGAGCTTATCTTTAGGAAAAGAAAATTCCCACTTCCCTAAACAAACATTTTCTAGAGTTATTCAAATAAATTCTTATCAGCAGTTAGTAATTATGTCCCTGGAATGAGCCCCTGACAACCAGTGCCTGTGAGGACAGAAAACTTCACCATCTAGCCAGCGAGCCAAGTCTTGTGCATGCCCAGACCCGTCCTGGAGAATGATGGCCCGGGATGGGATGCTTCGTATCTCAGAGCATTTCTCACAAGCCAGAGGCTGGCAGCAAATGCCTGCTATGATAGCATGAAACATCTACCTTGGCCAAATAAAAAAAGCCATTCCAAAATAAGGCCCATAAAACCTGTGGCAAGAGCCTTCAGGCCTATGAAATTTTCACATTTTGTCAAAGGCAATCCTGGCGAATATTTACCCCCAAATAAGTCACTCCTCGGGAATAGAGAATGAACTTTTTTATTTCCCTTATTAAATTCAGAACATTTCTTGGTTCCTAGCACATCAGAGGCCAAGATTTCAAGACATTTTAAGGCAACCTATGACTCTATTTTCCTCCCTTCCAAACCAAGACAGCCTTCCTAAAGTACACGTTTTATCACTCCCTCCACTGCTCATGAATTTACAAAGGCTCCCTGCAGGCTGAATGGGGCAAAGAGCTGCAAGCTGTCACCAGACCATGGCTGAGTTCAAGGCAGGTCCTGCATCAACACAGAATTTATCAAGAATGAAGCAACTCTACCTTGGAAAGGTCAGGGCTACAGAGATAAGGGTGCTAAGTTGCTTCAGTCATGTCGGACTCTGCGCCCCCATGGACCATAGCACATCAGGCTCCTCTGTCCTTGGCATTCTCCAGGTAAGGATTCTGGAGTAGGGGCCATGCCCTCCTCCAACGGATCTTCCCCACCAGGGATTGAACCTGCATCTCTTAAGTCTCCTGCACTGGCAGGTTCTTCACCATGAGCACCACCTAGGAAGCCCCACAGGGATAAGCTGGGCAGGGTTAAATAGGAGAGAAGTCAGAGTTGACTTCTGGCTTGAGGTTTGGTCACAGACCAAATGGCTCAAAGCAGGCAGTTACGCAGAGAGACACAAAATGTGGACCACAGGGCAAGAAGAATTTTAATTGGTCTAAGGTCAGTACTCTGAACAGCTTTGGGAGAAGGAATTTAATAGTTAAAATTAAACTTCCTTAGAGCCTGCTAACAACAGAAGAAAACATAAGTGGAGGAGCATCCTGGGAGGAAGCGAGACCCTGGGATCCATCCCACTGCCTCCCATAATGTGTGGTAATGGGATACAGTGAAGGCAACTTAATGGGAAGGCAAGGGAACTCACACAGGTCAGTATCAACACCTTTAACAAAATATGAGCCAAATTCTTCTGTAGAAAGTGAAGATGGAAGAGGGTGAAGATTCAGTGGAAATGTTTGAACGAGAAACAGGGAGGACTGAGATGAAGAATAAATATTTAAAAACTATGAAAAATGGGTTTGCCAACCAACAATTAGGTACTACTTACAACGTTGAAAGTTAAAATGCATTAATTGACATGAATTCACATTTTAATTGAATTTCTACTATAAGCTAAGTTTCAATAGGGGCAGAGAGATATACAAAGCAATGTAGAGAGCTCAGTGTTCAGTTGGGACAGATATGTAACCAGGAAGTTACAATCCAGTGTGTGGTCAGTGCTGTGATTGTGCCAAACACAGGGCATTTGTGACTAACAATCTGTATTGGAGCTGTGATTTTTTATTTTTCTTCCTTTCTCTAGTGGAGCTTGGCAATCTAAAACTGTCAGGAGTGAATTTCAGTGACCCAGAGGTTTGGACTGATAAACTGGGTGTGGAAACAGTGTGTTCTTTATTGTTTCAGCACCTTGGAGAGTACCAGGCTCAGAGAAAGGCTTTGACTTTCCTCCCTCTTTGTGCAGGAATTAGAAAACAATTTCATGAATTAAGTAATAAATCACCATGGCTCTTCACTGAGCAAGGAGGCATGTGAACACAGAAAGAAGACAAAGGATTGTGAGAATTCAATTTCAGGGGTAGGACTCAATGAAAACATTCCTGCTTTGCACGTGTAAATGACCTAGAGAACAGAGAAGTTGATTTTGTTTGAAATGATGAACTTCTGATAATCACATGAAGTCATTATAGTCTCGGAGGATAATGATGAAGGCAAAGATAGAGAAGATGATGGTATGGTAGGTATGAAACACATAGTTTGTGGGAAAATGTGTGGGAGGCCAGTAGATAACAGCTCAAAGCATGGATAGAATTTAGGGTAAGAGACTGAACATGTTCTTCAATCCTCCTCCTCCACGTTATGCCGAATGAGAGAGAAGCCTCTACTTGAGATGGTTTCCAGAAAAGTAAATTCCTCTACAGTCAGCTGGCCATGGGCACACTCATAAAAACAATGAGAGTCATAGCCAACATTTGTTTAACACTTATTTATTCACTGTGTGTGTGACACCCCGCATAATCCTGTTCATGAGAATGGACAGCACCATCATTTGCCTCATTTAAAACTGAGCACACTGAGGCTTTCAGGATTTCTATTGAACCTACTTGATCATAAGCCCTTAGCAGCAGAACCAGGACATCAACACAAAGCGTTCTCTGTAACCAACTGTTGCTGTTAAGTTGCTCAGTCGTATCTGACTCTTTGTGACCCCATGGACTGTCGCCCACCAGGATCTTCTGGCCGTGGGATTGCCCAGGCAAGACTATTGGAGTGAGTCACCATTTTGTTCTCTACTCTTAACTAACAAGTTACAGAGGAGGAGGATAAAATGCAAGATTTGGGGTGAATGGGATAATTTATGTGTGTTCGTATATTTCTGATTAAAAATATAAAATGGCATCAACTTCCCAAACTGACTCTGTGCATTCTGCCAACCCTCTCAGGCCGGCACCAAGTCCCCTGTGGACCAGCCATGAGGGTGGGTGGCCGCAGGGTCAGTCAGCCCAGGCCGCTGCCCCGCCTTTCTGCTCAGAGCGCAAAGCGCCACAGGATAGTGCCAGGAGCAGCTTCCCTGCATGGCTGGGCTGCAGGCGTCAGCTCAGAACACACTGACCAGAAGGTGGCCTAGACACGCCTGAGCGAACAAAGCAATATAAGCCTCAAAGAAAAAGCAAATCTGTCCCGGGAGGTGAGAGTACACAAACCGTTATCCCAGAAGGCACCTGGCTTCATGACAAAGGAAAACAGCTCCAAACAAACACAACTTCCCATCTTCATTTAAAACTAATTTTATGGCCTGCAGTTCATGTTTTTTCCAACATGAAGTTATATAAGGATGTAATTCCTAACCATAACTGAGGTAAACCTTTTCCCTTTCCGCACTTACCTCCTTCACACTGCAGTAAATACCTACTCCACCACGGCACTGACAGTCACAGACACTCCGAATCATTTCACATTGTGTTTTCTGGGATGAGGAGTGTACCTGGGCTTATCTCTGCAAATTTCCCAGGTAAAGCAGCAACTGGCTCCAGATAACACAGGAGAAACTTGGAATGACATTTTTAAAACTTTTTGGTCTCAAAGCTTCTGTGATGACCAAAGGATTGAGAAATTAGCCTCTGTGATAACAGGCATCTCTGCTAACATACTAGTGAATGAGCACAGTCAGACAAATGAATAAAAGGTGCTAACAGTGCTCTGATCCCCAGTGGAATATTCCCCATAAATCACGCGCTTATGGGCAGCTAGTATGTGAGGATCAGAGCGTGCAGAGATGATGCCTCCGACTTTCCCCAGTGCCAGCCCCAGAAGGGCTCGCAGCCAACTTGGGGACTGGCAGCAATACCAAAGACAGCCATGGCACACGGCTCCTCTTAAGGAGAGGGAGCTTGTCTGCCTTGGAACCAGCACCCGTGGGCCACAGGAAATATAAAGCACAAAAGCTGGGCCTAGGAGCACACACCTCTTGATTGCATATTACATTCAGAAGATGTGCGAGCAAAGACCGGGGTTAGGATTAGGTTGTATGTTACAAGCATTCGTATCATCCACTAAGCCATTTACTTCTGCTAAGTATCCTATAGTTATGGGTTTGAAATACACAACCACTGTTGCCAAGACCTCCATTTTCTTTCCCGAACTGAATCCTATCCCACCTTGCCTCTCAGATGATAAAGAAATCGTGAATTCTAAAACGGATGGCTCAGTTTTCCCATCAGTGCCTCTCTAGGACTTAGATCTGTGCCTAGTGTGGGAAAAAGCTCAGCTTCATTCTCCACTTTGCATATAAACTTCTGATTTTCATGGGAAATATCAGTCTTCCCACAATGTAAAGCTGAAAAGTGCCTTGCAACTTCAGGGACAGAGCATCCCCACTGTGAATTCCTTCTTTCTGGAAAGAAAAAACCTCTCCAAACTCTAAACTCTTTTAAGCCAGTACTAGCATCTTGTTATCTTAGATCCATGTAAAAACTTCCCAAATATTATTATTATATTACTTCAAAAAGAAAAGATGGAAAGTATTTGATATTTGGACAAAATTTAGCCTTTCAACTAAGTATAAAGAGATGATGCTTAAAGTTGCAAAAGTACAACTGGAATGTTAATTTTTAGCCACTATATTATCAAATACCATAAAGGAGTAATACTATTCTTTAAAGCCAGAGATTTCTTTCTTTTTCTGTTTCTATTCTCTTTTATTCTCCCTCCCATTTCTAATTTCTTCTTTCTTTATTTCATCAGTAAATTTCTTAGTAAAACTTTATCAGTCTCCTGAAGTGCAGGAGACGTAGGTTTGCTCCCTGGTCATAAAGGTCCCTAAGAAGGAAATGGCTACCCACTCCCGTGTCCTCACCTGACACAATCCTGCAGACAGAGAAGCCTGGCGGGCTACAGTCCACGGGGTCACAGAGAGTCAGACACTGCTTAGTGACTAAACGACAACTACAAGCAGTAATACTGTTAGGACCTAACTGGAGCCAGGACAGGCTCTAAGGGGCAGGCTAGGCCTGAGGTTTAGTCTCTAGGAAAGCTGAGGCACTGGGAACTCCCGCAGGCAGTGTAGCTTGACCAATCAGCATGCTCCCCGTAGCCTGGTTTGAGCCAATCGGGACGAGGATGGAAATCCCCTAAGAAAGCCCGAGGGCTCGAAAATCTAGCCAATTAGTAGATGCCAAGAAACCCTTGCAACCAATCCGCCCTTGCCAACTCCCTGTCTTTGTCCTAAACCTATAAATACTACTGTAATCCAGGGCTCGGTGCTCTCGTCAAGACTCCATTATGCTGGATGAGACAGGAACCCTAGCTCGAGCTAGAAATAAAACCTCTTTATGCTTTTGCATTGCTGTGGACATCTTATTCTCTCAGTTTTGGGGACTCGGACTTTGGGCATAACAATACCAACAAATCCTGAGACTTTAAGAAACTTTCTTCAACTTATTTCTTACAAATAGCAGACAGAGGACTTGAATCCAGAACTCATTAATCTAAAGCTAGAATTCACTTCCCCTAAGAGTCTGCCTCTCCCACTCTCTCAACGGCCCATGAAGCACATTCCTCATATTTACTGACAATAGTAAACACAAGTGCTATCCGTCATTTTAAAAGCAGAAAATAGAAGATTTTGTTTTCCTCTCTGTAAGAATCTTAGAGTGAGTTGGTATTTATTAATGTGATTCTTAAATATGACTTTTCATATTCAACTGTGAGACTTGCTATAAAAAGAGACACCAAAAATATTTCACATTTAATTATTCATGTTATAATTAGGTACAAACACACTTTATTTTTATGTTAAAGAAAGAGACAGTGTCCCTTTAAGTGATTTTGTCATGATTTTCTACTGCAATTCAATAACTGCTTGGTGCTGAGAAGGCTGAAATTTTCATTTGAATTCTTCTATTTAAATTTTTACATCACTGGCTGTAACCCCAGGGTATAGGCAATTTGTAATGTTAGCAATTCTTTAGATGCTGAATATTAAAATCTACTTTTGTATTTCAAGGGTTATTTCTAATTACATGCACAATTGCTAATCCATCTGCCTACTACATAGATGTCTGTGGTTATATATGCTTGAATACTTGCTGAAAATTAAATAACATCATAAACAGTCAAATTAATTTCCTTGAGCATACCAAAGGCAAGAAGGCTGTGCTAAGACACAATATGATTTGCCCTGAGAAACATAAAGAAGGCTTATCTTACACCTCCCTGAATTTGTCACATTCTATCATTGGATAGTCTTTTAAGAAAAATCCTAAAATTTGAAATAAGTGATACCTGAGAAATATTACCTTATATGTATGTATGTATATGTATATATATATATACATACACACACACACATATGCTGCTGCTGCTAAGTCGCTTCAGTCATGTCCAACTCTGTGCAACCCCATAGACAGCAGCCCACCAGGCTCCCCCATCCCTAGGATTCTCCAGGCAAGAACACTGGAGTGGGTTGCCATTTCCTTCTCCAAGGCATGAAAGTGAAAAGTGAAAGTGAAGTCACTCAGTCATGTCTGACTCTCAGTGACCCCATGGACTGCAGTGTACCAGGCTCCTCCATCCATGGGATTTTCTAGGAAAGAGCACTGGAGTGGGGTGCCACTGCCCTCTCCATATATACATATATATATATATATATATATATATATATACACATACATATATATATATATACACACACATATATATATATATAAAACCTTATCTGGATGAATAATTTAAAATTTTAGTCTAAAGATGTTTCACTGTCAAACCAACAAGTCCATAATGTATTTCCTGCAACAACATGACCAAATGTAGCAGTTTCAGTAAGAAGTTGTTTCCTTCTAACATAATAGAAAATTGTAAAAGACAAAAAATTCCTGGGCTGTTTTTTGTTTCTTCCATCACTGTCATTGTTTTAAAGTAGGGGAAAAAATATGAAAGGCTGGACTTCAGAGTCCATGAAAATGATATTTATCCAAATTTTATAGAGATGTTGAGGAAAACTGAATCGCTGAGAACACACACACACACACGCACACACGCACACCTCAGAAGAAAAAGGCAAAGGTTATCTGAGCAAGTAGCAGCAGTGAAACAGTTCAGAGGGAGGAAGCCTAAGGAATATGTCTCCCTGTTTTAGAGAGAAAATAAGATCCTATGTTTTAAAGTTGGCTGAGAGGGTTGGTATTGACAGAATAGTTTTCATAGAGATTTGGAAAGTCCCAAGGAAGGCAAAGTTGACCCCGATGGTTCCACTTCAAGGTCTTTCAGAGAATGAGCCCCAGGTTGCACCTAGACATCTGCTGAAGGTGAGGATACTTGCTGGCCTCCAGCTGGTCTACAGAAACCATGGGCTTAGCCCTGCCCCAGAGGCATCAGAACCAAGATACAGACAGAGGATGATGGGTGCAAAGGCAAATGAACTTTTGTCTGAGGTTCAGCCTCATGTAAGCCATAGCATTTGGGAATCTGGAAGCTGGGCCATACTCTAACAGTGACGCTGGTGCAGTTTCGAAGGCAGGGGTGGGCGCTGAGGTCAGACCCGAGAAGGGTGGAAACACGTGCTGGCTGATGGAGCGGGTTACAAGCAGCAACCAGGGTGGGAGAGACAGAGCCAAAGAGGCAGCTGACGGGAACGCTGCTGAGGAAGGTCAGAGGCACAGCGAGCACCCTGCTGGACAGAAAAGAACTCTATTAACTAGCGTCCAGAAGACCAAGGACATGCTCCAGGTGGGCCCAAAGGCAAGTGTCTCCTGGATCATTCAGGAGCCTGGATAACCTCAGGACCCATGTATGCACACACATCCACATGTCATCATATCAAGCCATGTTTAAAACCAGGCTTTTAATTTTAACTGTTTCAAATGTTAAAATCCCTTTCCCTAAGTGGTTCCTTAAGAGTACTGCTCTCCCTGATACAGACCTAAGTAGGAATCCTGCTTCGCTAATCTGCTGGCTTTGTGACCTTGAGCATGTCCTGCTGACCTCCGTTAACAAATACATACCACTTAACACTGTTGTGAGACTCAGAACGGGCACCACATGGAAAGTATTTAGTCCAGTGCCCAGCACAGGGCTCTTCCCCAGATATCCCAAGTTCTCATTCTGTTTATGCTGGCTCCCTCCCAGAAGGCCCTCTATCACACCTCCATCTACAGGTTTATACACAGCCCACCGCTAGACTCCTGGAATTTGGGTTCAGTGTGTCCCCAATCCTGAACTTCCACAGAATCTGGTCTCATCAGGACCCATCACCCTGTGCTGCCCTCCCTATCTGTCTCTGAGCCTCACTGAACCTTGAGTTCCACAAGGGCGATAACCATGCACACCATATTTGCTGGGCTATCTCCAGGCTCAAAGAAATGCCTGGCACGCAGAAAGTGAAGCATTAACTGTGCCAAGTTCATAAATGAATAAATGAGAGAGTTAGTTTTTGGACACCAGTCTACCTTCTTCCTGAGCTTTGTAGATGGTGCTAGCGGTAAAGAATCCACCTGCCATTGCAGGAGCTGCCAGAGATGTGGGTCCGATCCCTGGGTTGGGAAGAGCTCCTGGAAGAGGAAATGGGAACCCACTCCAGAATTCTTGCCGAGATAATCGCAGAGACAGAGGAGCCTGGCAGGCTGTAGTCCATGGGGCCACAAAAAGCCAGACATGACTGAAGTGACTGAACAGGCACACACTGCTTCTCCCCAGGTTGCCCACTCCTGAGTAAAGCAACTTTTTCTTTCCAACCAAAAGGAAAAAAATAAACCAGTGAATGAGTTAAGGGTCTAGATCCTTTGTGATGGCTCAGACAATACTGAGCTGTCCTTTCCTCAACTAAAGTAGCTATTACCCATGATAATACTGTATTTCTTAATTATACCCAGATTTATGATGTGGTTTATACCTGCACCCATGGACAAAGGAGCCTGGTAGGCTGCAGTCCATGGAGTCGCGAAGAGTCGGACATGACTGAGCGACTTCACATTCACTTATACCTGCACATATGAAGGGATATCCCAAACAAAAAATTTTAAAATTTTATTATCTAGATGCCACCCACTTCTACATATAGCAGGGGGTCAACAAGCATCCAATGAATTAACATTGAGTTCACAACTTTTGTCAAATCAATTACATTTTGTACATCTGTTTCCTGCTCTGTAAAATGTCTACATAAGCTCTGAACACCTTTGCTTTTGTGAGTGTACTGAAAAGAAAAATCACTTGTGAATTACCAGTCAACATGCTGATATAGAGCACAGACCCACATATACAATCTGTCCTCTTATAATTTTTAATTAAGGTACCATAGGATATAAAGAAGCAAAGGACTCCCAAATCAAGTCCTGTATCAAGGAAAGAACTGCATTTCCACATGGAAAGGCACTCATTTTGTTAAGCACCCACAAAGACCTAAAGACGTTCATGCCAAGGACTGTTAGCATGAAGGCTATCAAGAAACATACTTGCACATACAAAGCCTATTTTTTTTTTTAAAGACAGAAGTACGGCAACCAGGTGGAAGGAACAAGGTAATTTCCAAAGTCCTAGCTTTCTCTTGGCAGGGGATTTGGGTAATAGCCTGCCAATTGCTGGTTACTGCTGCCAAGGACCAAGACTGCTGTGTTCAAATTGCTGGCAATGGCCACCTATTGTTTATGAATTTCTGTCTTAGCAGGAACTCAGCAGAGAGGCTACTCAAGACAGCAGGGAAGTGGGTCTGGCCAATGCTTGCAAGAGTCATCACTGCCTTGTAAAGAAGTCACAGGAGAGCAACATGAGAAAGAGTACACCTATGAAAGTCTCCCTGAAAGATTTCCTGAATCTTTGGCCAAACATAAATGTATATGTACATATGTATATGTATATAGTGATATAGTGAAGTCGCTCAGTTGTATCTGACTCTTTGTGACCCCATGGGCTGTAGCCTACCAGACTCCTCAGTCCATGGGATTTTCCAGGCAATAGTCCTAGAGTGGATTGCCATTTCCTTCTCCAGGGGATCTTCCCAACCCAGGGATCGAACCTGGGTCTTCCACATTGTAGACAGACGCTTTACCGTCTGTGCCACCAGGGGTATATGTATATCCATCTGTATACGCATATATGTAGGTGGATGATGCCCTTTGCAAAATAAACCATAAAATAATATTAAAAATTGCCCACTCTGATCACTGAACAGTTACAGAATCACAGCTTGCAGCCCGCTGGCTCTCGTCGCTTGGTTGGTGGTCTGTTCATTTAAGCTGGGCAGGGATACACCACACAACAGCTCACACAACTGGATGAGAGAATCCATTCAGAAAGTTTTGTCTGGTGAACGTAAGTATAGACACTGTGGCATCTCTCTTATGGCTTAATTACCTAGTGTTATCTGCTAAATACTATAGAAAATGTTTTAAAACAAAAATTGGCTTTAAATTCTTGAAGGTTTCTCCCCTTTTGCTCAAAAGGCCCAGCACTCTAGAGGCTCTGGAGTAAACCCCAGCTCTTGAGTTTACAAGCTGTGTGATTTGGGCACATTCATAAAAGCTCTCCAAGCTTCGGTGTCCTCATCTATAAAATGCAGCTGATCACAACAGCCTCCTCTGGCTTGCTGGAATGAAATGGAATCAGAGGATATATGTAAGGCTGTTCCTATTATAAAAAACACTGGCTATCACGTCTATCTCTATATTCACGGAGCATTAGACAAAAGCACTTGCTCTCCAGTCAGTGGATCTGTTCTTGAGTTCTGATCCTGCTACTTACTAGGTGAGTGACCCTGCCAAGTTAGATGCCTGAATTTCATTTTTTTAAATGATAAACTAGGAACTATCACATTGATCATTAAGCATGCTTGGCATGTACACCAAGATATAAGTCATCATTACCATCCACCTATACCTTCACTAAATGCCCCAAATCACAACATTCTCATCTATCTTCTTCTACTATCATTTGGGATCTACTACTTAATCCAGCTTATTGGGTCATGGAACCAATGAAGAGAGAAAGAAATTCCAGGATAGACTGACAGCAGATGAAAAATAACCTTAATCTACAACATAATACAAGCTGCATTATGACTAAAAGAGCAGAAAGATTTTGAATGAGCTTCTTGATTTGAAATATTCATATATATATACACACAACAAGATCTGCTTGTACTAAAATATGGCTTATTACTTGTCCTAAATGAAAATGTCCTAATAGCAGAGACAATGCCTAAGATAGGAAAAATGTGATTGAGTCTGTGAGGAAGTGGCTATCCAATAATATCTATTGCTTTTCTAATATGAAGAGGCAATTTTGACATTTTTAGGCATTAGAAACCATTCTGCACATAAAAGAAGTATTCCATAATGGGGTTTTCAGGCTTATATAGCCTTACAACCAGACAGTATTATGATCTTGGCAGGCCAATTAGCCAGACTTTCTTTTTTTAAACAGTTGGTTTAATACACTAAATAGAAGAGCATATAAGTCTGATGCCAACACTCAATGGTCATTGCTGGTGGCCAATGAAACCTGGAAATGCCAATTTAACTGACTTTAGTATTAAATTCTACATTCCACACCAAATAACCAGACTTATAATTATGAAATGCTTTAGTTTAAACTGTGTTTAAAATATCTTCCTCTTAGTAAGGAAACTCTCTTTCCCTCTTCTCAGTTGCCTTCCTAAACAAAAACATCAATAGTAATCTGTTTTTGAAAAGATCCTTTACTGTTACATAAACGCTACATGGTTGTATGTTTTCAGGGAAACTTGGGCAAGAATATAAGCACCAAGTCCTTTGAACAAATTAATTTTAGAAATCATACAGAGCTTTGAAAATGGTTACAAGGGCTCTAAAAATCAAAAAGTTATCAGATTCAGAGGAAAGACACTAATGTTTTCATATTTAAACAACACCATCACGCTGATTTTGTCTGCTGCTCCTTTCTCAAGCCAGAGTGAAATATTTCCAGGGCTAGAAAGGTAGCCTCAGATGGTCTTTGCATTTAACCGTAAGAGTCTAAAGCAAACAACTGAGGCTGAGGGATTCCATGAAACAGACATTCCCTGGAAAGGAGGTTCTGCTTGGAGGAACCAAAGGTCTCATCCATAACTGGTTAGAAAAGACCTTAATAAGCCAGAATAAACCTTATTTCATCTCCATCTTCCTGAAGGGAAAACCAAGGCTTCAGGAAGCTAAGTAAACCGTCACTCATCTGGCAAGTGACTGGACTTTGAGATACGTCAGATTCAGTTGACTAAAAAGCCTTTGACTGTACATGAATGGAGACTTGTCTCTCATTAGCCAGGATACTCCTTTGTAAACGGGCTTCCCTGGTGGCTCAGCTGGTAAAGAATCCTCCTGCAATGCGGGAGACCTGGATTTGATCCCTGGGTCTGGAAGATCCCCTGGAGAAGGGAAAGGCTACCCACTCCAGTATTCTGGCCTGTACGGTCCATGGGGTCACAAAGAGTCAGACATGACTGAGAGCCTTTTACTTTCACTTTCCTTTGTAAACTGAGGCCTTGAGACTAATAAGATGACCTCTAAGATCTCACTGGGAACAAATAATATTCTATGGATAGAGGGCTTAAACACCCCCTGAGATTTCAGCCACTGAGGCCGCTGTCCCTACAGGGCAGGAGAGGAGCCTCTGGCCCTCATTCAGCCTCACCCCCCACCACTCCCCACCACCCAACAAGACGAAGAGCCCAAGGAGCCGTGGAGCTAGGCCCACTTGGTGTCAGTGTATAACCTTGCACTCTTGGAATGAAGTCTAGATTCTAGACCAATCTCTGGCTTTAGGGATCCTGGGATTCCCTGTCTCAGTCACCACCTGTAGCCTGTTTCCAGGCCAGGGTGGGTCTTCTCAGTAGATCTGTTCTCCCTGGGTAGGCCATGCCCCTCCAGTGCCCGGGACATAGGGCTATTTAAGCAGCAGCTGCTTCTGGGGGCAAGAGTTGGCATGTGAGGGAACAGAGCGTGGCATCAGGCCAGGGGTGAGAGGGGAGCTGGGCAGAGGTTGGCAGGGCCTGCTGCCCCCACATTGGTCTGACACTCGTAGGATACAGAGACCTCCTGCTTCAACATGGCCTTTCCAATTTGAATATCTGTCAGAGGAGGATGGAATATATTTTATTAACAGCTGTGCTAGCTTGATTTATTAGTTTTAAATATTTACACTTGTGGTATGTGGGCCTCTATTGGTTCTCGCTTTGACTTCAGACCTGCCAGGGTTAAGGCCATAGGCACGTTTTTGTTAGGCTGGCGCCTACAACTGCTTCTTTTAGGTTTGAACTAACATTGCATAAAACTTGAGGGATTTCGCATGAAAACAGTGATTTATCTCATCCCTTGAAGAAAGAGTTAGCCACTCCAATGCAACATTCTGGATTCAATCATCTTTAGGGACAAAAGTGGCAGCTCCCTGTTACATGTGGGCAGGGCAGGACTGGCTGTTCGCCACCTTCAGTGAAAAGTGACAGTGTGAGTCATTCAGTTGTGTCTGACTCTCTGCAGCCCCATGGACAGCAGCCTGCCAGGCTCCTCTGTTTATGGAATTCTCCAGGCAAGAATACTGGAGTGAGTAGCCATTCCTTTCTCCAGGGATCTTCCTGACTTGGGTATTGAACCCAGGTCTCCCACTCTGCAGGCAGATTCTTCACCGTCTGAGCCACCAGGGTTCCGGGTAAACGGTGCAGCTGCACCTGTGCAGCCAGCGTCCTGCTTTCTGAGCAGCTACCTGACCAGGCTCACCTCACTGTCTCGTGTTCCCTCTCAGCCCTGGCAGGCATCTGAGCAGACAACCCAGATCTGAAGAAATCTTAAGGCATTAGCTGAATCACCTCATCTAATAGGATCATCTGGGGAAATTAATCTAATCGAGCTTGTTTTGTGAACAAATAAGTGTCATCTGATGTGATTGAAGATATAACCCCTGGCCTCACAACTCTCTCACTTAAGACAAGAACATGGGGTAATCACTTGAATTGAGAGAGAAGTCTCTTTAACTATCCATCTTTCTCCGGTTCAAGGCACACCAGATGAACAGTTAGGTAAAGAGTTCTTTCCTGATCATGCTCACAGAAAAAAAATAACCCTCTTAAAAAGCCTTGTTGAAAAATAATGAATCCAAACAATGAGACTGTCATTTGTACCCTCCTGGTGGAATCTGACTCTTTAAAAGAAAGGCAGTGCTGCTCGTGCCTCATTGTAACAATATTTTTTTCTGGATGTTGAAAGCTCTAGGGTGACTCTAATTTCACTTCAGATAAGAAAGAACCAAGAAATTATGTATGAAAGCAAAATTAATGATGGCCTCAACATCCCTTCTTAATTTTTTTCTCCTCATCATGTATTAATCTTCTGGGGGTTATTCTACACGTTAAAATAGGTGTATGAATTGCTGTAAAGATGCTGTTGCCAGGTTAAAGTCTAGAGAATGTGAGGATGCCAGAAAACAGATCCCAGAGAGAAAGGAAACAGTGCTTCCCTTACTTTATGATTACCATGCAGATAGACTCCTTCTGAATTTAAATTACAGTGACAAAAAAAAAAAAAATCCTGTACATGCGCTTAAGCACACCAACAAGGATGAAGGGCAGAAGAGCGGCACACGGCAGTTCTGGGGCTATTATCACCATTTCTACAGTCTCACATGCAAAAACACAATCAGACAACACACTCTCACTTTGAAACTTGGAAAGAATCGTGTTGCAAAACATTACAGCAGACGACATTTCTTGAATTAAAAGCAAAAATCTGTTATCTTCAACCGCAGGGAAAAGTTATTATAAACAACGTATGGAAAATCTAACAAGCACACAGAGAGAGAAGCAGGGGAAAAAATGACAATTTCTCTAAGTACAGTTGTGAATGTTTCCAGGATCAGAAGCTTAATTTTAGAAATGCTCACATTCTACTATCAGTTATCATCTCAGGATGGCAAGGCTATTTGCTAAGCCACAACATGTCCAGAGGTGGCTCTGAAATGGCTTTAGTATAAAGCATGAACCATCCATGACTGCACAGGGGAAAATGTTGTCTTTAAATGGCAGCCTGGCAAAGCAAATTCCCATACAAACCCAGGACGAGGGAAAGAATGTACCTGGCCACCTCTGCTTCCACACCTTCATGTACACTCCGGCTTTTCTCTCTGTGACCCACTTGCCAACATCTGCACATTTTAAAAGAACAAGTTCATATCATGCCTACCCCCTAGGCTTTTGGTTTGGAAAATTAGTGCATGGCCTCTCAACAGACAGTGTACAAATTTGGACCTCCGTATTTGTGATTCCTCCAAGTAAGGATTCTAGCAAATTTATCCTCTCATTAAATTATCTGATTATTCACTTAGTCATTCAACAAATATTTACTAGGGAATTCTCTGGAGATCCAGTGGTTAGGTCTCCACGCTTCTACTGTAGAATGCATAGGTTCCATACCTGGTCCAGGAAGTAAGATCCTGCATGCTGCACATCAAAGCCAAAAAAATAAAAGTGACTGGAGAATAAAAAATTTATTTACTAAACATCTATTTACTTGCCAGTCGCTGTTTAAGACAGAATGTACAGGGGTGTCTTCCCAGACCTTCTATCCTAGTGGGTAAATAAAGAAGCCAAATAAGCAGGTTACAGATATGCTCTCTGTTAGACAATGGTAAGCGCACCGAGAGAACTGGAGCGGGGAAGGGCTCGGGAAGAACAGGACCTGCGGGGTTAGTGCGGGGGTCAAGGAAGGCCGCCTCCAGGGCTGACACCAGGGCAGGAACCTGGAAAGAGCGAGCTTGTTCCCAGGAGGCTGAGGGGATGCACGTCCCCAGCCCCAGAGCAGGAGGGCCAGGTGCCCAAGGGCAGAGGAGGGTGTGGGGAGCAGGAGGACCGGCACACCTGTCCTTCAAGGCCAAAAGAACTTGTGCTGTGACCTAGTGAAACCGAACTTTTTGAGCATCTGTGGAAAAGTGAGTATTAATTACAGGAGGCGCCTCTAAAAGTTCCGAAATCACGGCACAGTGCCTGGCCCACCTCACCTCCCAACCAGTCTGAAGAGTTAGTCACCGCGCTGCCCAGGGTGCAACCGCAAGAGTGACGGCTGTTGCTCAACCAGGAGCCCCCGAGGGCCCAGGCAGCTGGCCTCTCCTTTCTGCCCTCAGAGGGGGCTGCCCGCTGAGAGCACCAGGGTTCTGTGTTGATCCTAAGTGCTTCCTCAGTGGCACCAGTGGTAAAGAATCCACCTGCCAATGCAAGAGGCATAAGGGATGTGGGTTCGATCCCTGGGTCGGGAAGATCCCCTGGAGGAGGGCATGGCAACCTGCTCCAGTATCCTTGCCTGAAGAATCCCATGGACAGAGGAGCCTGGAGGGCTACAGTCCATAGGGTTGCAAAGAGTGAGACATGAATGAAGAGACTTAGCATGCACGCAAGAGCTTTTATAGTTGGGGACAGGACTCTGGGAACTTCAACTAAGGGTGACTCTGCCAAAAGTCCAGCTGTCACAGTGTGATATATTTCCTGGGCTGGAGGAGGCAGGGCAGGTGATGAGAGTTGGTTTATCCCAGGGAGTGTCTCATTTGTGGTTAAAACACATGCAGTTCAGTTCAGTCACTCAGTCGAGTCCAACTCTTTGTGACCCCATGAACCACAGCATGCCAGGCTTCTGGGTCCATCACCAACTCCCAGAGTTTACTCAAATCCATGTCCATTGAGTCAGTGATGCCACCCAACCATCTCATCTTCTGTTATCCCCTTCTCCTCCTGCCTTTAGTCTTTCCCAGCAACAGAGTCTTTTCTAATGAGTCAGTTTTTCGCATCAGGTGGCCAAAGTATTAGAGTTTCTGCTTCAGCATCAATCCTTCTAATGAATATTTAGGACTGATTTCCTTTAGGATTGACTGGTTTGATCTTTCAGTCCAAGGGACTCTCAAGCATCCTCTCCAACACCACAGTTCAAAATCATCAGTTCTTTGGAGCTCGGCTTTCTTTATGGTCCAACTCTCACATCCACACATGGCTACTGGAAAAACCATAGCTTTGATTAGATGGACCTTTTTGGTAAAGTAATGTCTCTGCTTTCTAATATGCTGTCTGGCTGATCATAGCTTTTCTTCCAAGGAGCAAGTGTCTTTAAATTTCACGGCTGCAGTCAACATCTGCAGTGATTTGGAGCCCAAAGAAAATAAAGTCTCTCATTGTTTCCATTTTTTCCTCCTCTATTTGTCATGAAGTGATGGGACCAGATGCCATGATTTTCATTTTCTGAACATTGAGCTTTAAGCCAATATTTTCATGCTCCTCTTTCACTTTCATCAAGAGGCTCTTTAGTTCTACACTTTCTGCCATAAGGGTGGTGTCATCTGTATATCTGAGGTTACTGATATTTCTCCCTGCAGTCTTGATTCCAGCTTGTGTTTCATCCAGCCCAGCCCAGCATTTCACATGATATACTCTGCATATAAGTTAAAATAAGCAGGGTGACAATATACAGCCTTGTCATACTCCTTTCCCAATTTGGAACCAGATTTAAAATTAAAAATTTAAAACAGATTGTGGATTCTCTATTTACTTGCTGTTGTTTTCAATTTTACTGAAGTATAGTTGAATTACGATGTAATTATAATTTCAAGTGTACAGCAAAGGGATTCAGTTATTCTTATCCATTATGGTTTATCACAGGATACTGAATAAAGCTCCCTGTGCCATACAGTAGGATGTTGTTGCTTGTCTATCATATATACAATAGTTTGCACTGTATGAATCCCAAACTCTCAATCCACGCCTCCTCCACTCTTTCCAAACCCTTGGTAACCATAAGTTTCGTATCTTGAGTCTGTTCTGTTCTCTACATCTTGAGTCTGTTTCTATTTTGGCTCTGTATTTACTTTTGGAAAGAAACCAGTTTCTCTTCACAAACATCCTTCTGGAAATGTGTTCTTTAATGTGTAACTGAGGACTGTATGCCCCAAACAACTATTTGAGAGTCTTCTTTACCAAGAGGGCTGACAGTGGGGTTCACACATGCACCTCCAATGCAAGGAAGTATTGGTTTCCAATATTCTTGTCTTGACAAAGAATCCAGGATGCAGAGGAAATTAAAGCTATTTATAGGTAAGGGACCATTTGTTCAGTAGGGATCAATAAAAATGACATGAAGTACTGCAAAATTGTAACAGAAGTCTGAAGATCCTGCCTACCTTTAGGAATGACATATTCTTGCTTTAGTACTTTTGGAACGCCTGACATAGAGCAGATTTTCCTTACGTGTTTGCTGAATTAATTAATCCAGAATTATTACATTGGGGTTTCCTTGGTGGCTTAGTGGCAAAAAAATCCGTTTGCCAATGCAGGAGACATGAGTTCGATCCTCGGTCCAGGAAGATCCCCTGGAGAAGGAAATGGCAATCCACTCTAGTATTCTTGCCTGGGAAATCCCGTGGACAGAGAAGCCTGGTGGGCTACAGTGAATGGGGTCACAAGGAGTTGGACACAGCTTAGCATCTACACCACCACCACCATCAACAATTACTACATGAGTCGTGACAAAACAATATCAACTCATGGGAGGCCAGAGAATACTGAATTTATTTATGATGTTTATGATAAAGACCAAATCCATAGATATACAATACACTGCTTCCAATGATTTGTTTCTAATGAGTTTATAGACAACTGGTCTTACTTTTACCCCAACTCTTTCTTTATTTTAACTCTCAATACAATGGTTGGCCTTCCTCAAAAATAAAGAATCTAAGTAGGATTGGTTAGTAACAGATTTGTCCACTGTTTTTATTCTGAGGTATACAATTCTAAATCTAGAGAACTTTTCTGCAGGTTACCTAGGTGGACTTTTATCTTGTGAAATAGGTTATTCTAAGCCTATCATAGATGAAATGTGTGAGAGTTTTAAATCTGTGAAGCATCATATAAATTATAATTATGATCATAATTACTACTATGACCTCTATTAGCAAAGACCAACTCCCATTTTCCTCCTGTTTATGAAAGTAAAAGGTATATCCCAAATAATTACCTACTCTCCCCCTCCACATGTCAAATCACACTAAAATCCAGCAGAATAGAAGGAGAGCATCATAGAGTAGGTCACTGTGACACTGTTTTCTTCGTGCCCACACCAGTGAATGTTAAGACCTGGCACAAAATTGCAGCTGCAATTTCCAAAGTGCTTTGATAACCTAGAATAAACCGATTGTACAAAAGACTAACTTGCTTAGTTTTCCTTTATGAACACATGAAATTTTCAGGACTTTGTACATTTTGATGACTTGAAGGCTATGTCAACATAAAATTTCTTTCAATTTCTCAGAAGCAAGTGAATCCAGAGATGACATTTTGAAAATAGTTCAAATGTCAAAGGGAAGTTTAAACAAAAGCAATTGTCAGGAGAATTACAGCCATGGTTGGATTTTAGAAAGGTTTAAGTGCTTTTTGCTACAGAAGGAGTTCAGAAATCCCTATGCAATACTAACAAATGACACACATTACCCAACACATGTATTTCTTTTCCTTCTTTCCACATTTCCTTAGAGTTCTGCTGTGTGGAAAGCACTGTTCTCCAAACCGAAAACAACTTTCAATTTCCCATTGTACTCTGGTGCCTACTGCAGTGTCTGGCACACAGTAAGTGCTCAATAAATAACACAAATGGTGAATAAATGAACAAGTGAACGTGATAATGAGGGACTTCCCTGATGGTCCAGCGGCTAGGAATCCACCAGCCAACGCAGGGGACACGGGGTCGATCTCTCATCCGAGAAGACACCCCATGCCGGGGAGCGACTAAGCCCGTTTGCCACAACTACTGAGCCTGAACGCTAGAGCCTGTGAGTCACAACTGCTGAGCCCACCGGCTGCAACCACTGAGGCAAGTGCCCGGAGCCTGTGCTCTGCAAGGAGAGAGGCCACGGCAACGAGAAGCCAGCGCGTGCAGCCTCCACTCACCACAACCGGCAACAGACAGCGGCCGCAAGGAAGACCCGGTGTAGCAAACATAAATCAACCCGTTAACTAAATTAAAAGATGATGATGAACAAGAAACATCCCCTTCCACACTGAAGACTTTTCTTATAATACAAATGTCAGCACATTTCTTCTACTATGAACAACCTAAGAAATAACAGAATATTTACGTGGTTTTGCTTGCTTTTGCCAGACAGAGCTTGGATGCTGGAAAGCAGAAAACTACTCCAGAAGAAAACTAGAAATCACTGCAAAGACGAGCTAGTAGGAATCCAAGCAGACTGTGAAAAATGAAGTTGCATGGTTGTAGGGAAAACCTAGCAACTACGACCTGTGTCAAAAAAAGGAAGAAAATCATGCAGAATGCTGTGATATACAAATGTACTTATAATTTTTTTTAAGTATAACATGGTTTCCTTTAGAATAAGAGGCCACCAAGCAGAACAATGCTTTGAAGGTACATGGACAATTTGAAAGGATAGAAATTACCAGAATCTAAAGTGCTTTCACTTTAAAAAGCTAAAGTGTTTTAAAGTATCTAAAATCCTTAAATGTAAAGTGTTTTAAATCAACAGGGAAAACTTCACAGCTTATCAGATTTATGTGATGGAAGTTTCATGAAAGAAACCTCATTTATGTTCTTTCTGTCTATGATTAATTTTGAAAATTAAGTGGGCTTTGAAAAGAGCTTGTTGCCAACAATTTCCCTGTAATAGAAATGGACCAGGATTGCACGGTCTTACCTGGTGTTTATACAGAAGCGGCCTCTTCACCGCAGCAGTCAGCCCCAGGGAAGAGCGAAAATGGCCTGTGATCACTGAACTGACCCCACGAAGCCTGTTTACTGAGCTGTGCATTTTCACTCTGGGGGAGGAGTCTTCAAGGTCACCCTTCAAAGCCTGGTGATTCTCAACCTACTTATTATTCGAATCCCTCATTTATATGATGTCTCAGCAGATGAGAAGCAGCAAATTAGAAGACAGAGCCCTGGGAGAGAAAGGCATGCAGCACAGAAGCCAGTGCTGGGGAGCTGAGCTCAGACATGGGCTCGTATGTGCTAAGTCACTTCAGTTGTGTGTGACTGTTTGTCACCCTAAGGACCGTAGACCCCGAGGCTCCTCTGTGCATGGGATTCTCCAGGCAAGAACACTGGAGTAGTGCCATGCCATCCTCCAGGGGATCTTCCCGACCCGGGGATGGAACCGGCATCTCTTAAGTCTCCTGCACTGGTAGGTGGGTTCTTTATCACTAGCACCACCTGGGAGGCCCAAATGGGCAGGTGCAAACAGTAGTCCATTTGATGGCCCTAGACGACCGTCAGAGGTCCAGAGGGAAACCCTGTATCCACAATGGACTACGTAATTTTCAGGGCCCAGTGTAAAATGAAAGCACCAAGCCTCTTCAAAAATTATTAAGAATCTTCCAATTGTGCCAGCAGAGCATTAAACCACACTTGTGATCTTCTGAACACGAGCCTCAGGTGGGACCAGGACACCAGAGCTGCTGGTATCATCATGTTCAATATAAGTATACTATGCCTGCAAGTTGAAAGATACATTTAACACACTTTGGAAAGTGGACCCGAAACCCAGAGATGTTTTCTTAAAGGTTTTTTTTTTTCTTTTTTAACTGAAGTATAGTCACTTCACAATATTGAGTTAGTTTCAGCTATATAGCAAAGTGATTCAGATTCTTTTCCATCATAGGTTACTATAAGATACTGAGTACAGTTCTCTGTGCTATATAGTACATCCTTGTTATTTACTTATTTTATATATAGTAGAGTGTGTCTATGTTCATTTCAAATTCCTAATTTATCTCCACCCTCCTCATACCTGCCTATCCCTTTTGGTAACCATATGTTTGCTTTCTATGTCTGTGAGTCTACTTCTGTTTTGCAGATAAGTTAAAGGGTTAAAATTCAGTTATATGGAAAACCACTTCTGTGTAATTTCACTATCCTAGAAGTTACTGGATATGACTGAACTTCCAACACACAGCTTCAGTAACAAGCTCAGGATTCAATCCCAAACACACCTTGCTTTTGAAAGTGGTTTTCAATATTGTAAAAACACACAGTTTACTCTCTTAGAAGGCTGAGAAGTTTCCTATTTCTTTTTGTTCCTCTCACACCTGTGTACAGAGTCCCCAAACCACAAAACCTTATTAAATCAGACAGGAATAGAACACAAAATAACTTAAGCCATCTACTAATTATGATAACCCAGCAAAGCACTGATAGTGATCAACTGAAACCATCTCTGATATTTCTAAACATACACATGTAAATATAAATCCACCAAGTGTATTTGATTAATTGTAAAAGTTAGACTTTGGGGATGGACTGTCAAAGCCCACTTTACACTAAGTCATTTCACTGGGCACTAAAAACACTTAAACACAAATGAGAGAAATATGTCTAAATCTAGTTTCATAATAAACTATTTTAATAAATAACCCTATTTCCCGTGCATGAACATCATTTCTTCAGAGAAAAGCATTTCTCACTGTGACAGAAAACAATTTAACTAAGTAAAAAATGAACAATTTAGTATGTACATAGCCAAGATGAAGTGTGTCTTTATAAAATAGGAAATTTTACAGAGAAATTAACTAAAGTGGTAGGAGGTAAAATTGGATTTGTCTTCCCTAACTGAAGTATCTGTAATGGCAACATATTTAAAGATGGTGCATTGGCAAAAGCTCAGCATTTTCTGCCTGTAATAGTCTGTTTCTAATGTAATGTATTTATTTTCCATTTCCTCACTCATGTTCTCAGATGTTTTCCTTCCGAAAATAACCTATAAATATTGTAATCATCTATTATTGCTGGAAAAAAAGTCCCATAAAAGCCTTTAATATTATTTACTTAGTCTCTTCATTTTCAAGCTGTGTGACAGCAGAAATGAGTGACAGTTGATGGTGAAATACTTCTGCACTATGAGATCCTAAAGAAGAGCGTTCTTGTTTTATCATCCTTGGACACTGGTATACAGCAAACACTCATTAAAAATGAAACATTTAGTATATATCTAGTTCCCTCAAGGCTCCTATTTACAAATGATTCTTGTCAGTTTTCAAGAAAGTATTCTTTACAAGCGTATCTTGATGAAAGGCAAAATGCTGAATGCATTTACTAATGACTGCAACGAAGGCATGCTCAGTCACTCAGTCGTGTCTTACACTTCACGATCCAATGGACTGTGCCCACCAGCTTCGCTGTCCATGGGATTTTTCCAGGCAAGAATACTGGAGTAGGTTGCCATTTTCCTCCTTCAGGGGATCTTCCTGACCCAGCAATCGAATCCACATCTCCAGCATCTCTTGCATTTGCAGGTGGGATTCTTTACCAGTAGCACCACCTGGGAAGCCCCTTAATAATGACTATGACAGTTCATACCGTATTTCTTGAGCATTTTGTTTGTACAAGGCTAAGCTAAGGCTTTATAAAGTACATAAATCTGTTAAATCTTAGCACCAATTCAGTATCCCCATTTTCCTGATGAACAACCTGGTCATAAGAAGTTAAGAAACTTGTCTATTGCCATAAGTTTAGCATGTGACAAGATGGGGTGCCAATCCAGGAAGATTCCTTGCTTCTCACGGGTGTATCTGGTGAATTTCACAGGGTGAAACTATGAGAAAACAGGTGGTTATCATGCACATCTTGTTCCAAACATTAAGGATTAACAGGGTTGTCTAAAACAGGATAATGTGCTTTTAACAAAATTGTTGGCAAATTTTCCTACAGATAAAATTTAAGCCAGCTAATATCCCTCTGAGAACTATTAATAAAGAGAGACAGGGTTTAATTCAAGTACATGCTGGAGACCACAAATATTTTAGGTCATGACTCAGAATTCCACAAATAAAAGAGGCAAAGCGGTGGTCGACATTCAAGCTAATGCAGACAAACAATCCTAGCAATAATGTGACTTAAAAAGACAAACGCCTTTCACTTGTTTCTCCCCAAATTACCAAATCTAAAGGCTCCTTCTAGTCTTTAACCTGTGTGCACTGTTGATATTGGAGAACGTTTCTTTTGTCCTAAGCCCCGCTCCTCACCTGGTTTCCACAGCAATAGTCTATTATGGTCCTTTCATTTACAAAAGAGACATTCCAAACTCTGATGGAAAAAGGGTGGCCAAAATACTGGAGTTTCACCTGCAGCATCATTTCTTCCAAAGAAATCCCAGGGTTAATCTCCTTCAGAATGGACTGGTTGGATCTCCTTGCAGTCCAAGGGACTCTCAGTCTTCTCCAACACCACATTTCAAAAGCATCAGCTCTTCGGTGCTCAGCCTTCTTCACAGTCCAACTCTCACATCCATACATGATCACAGGAAAAACCATAGCCTTGACTAGACAGACCGTAGTCGGCAAAGTAATGTCTCTGCTTTTGAATATACTATCTAGGTTGGTCATAACTTTTCTTCCAAGGAGTAAGCATCTTCTAATTTCATGGCTACAGTCATCATCTGCAGTGATTTTGGAGCTCAAAAAAATAAAGTCTGACACTGTTTCCACTGCTTCCCCATCTATTTCCCATGAAGTGATGGGATCGGATGACAACTCTCACATCCATACATGACCACAGGAAAAACCATAGCCTTGACTAGACGGACCTTTGTTGGCAAAGTAAGGTCTCTGCTTTTGAATATGCTATCTAGGTTGGTCATAACTTTTCTTCCAAGGAGTAAGCATCTTCTAATTTCATGGCTGCAGTCACCATCTGCAGTGATTTTGGAGCTCCAAAAAATAGAGTCTGACACTGTTTCCCCATCTATTTCCCATGAAGTGATGGGATGCCATGATGCCATGATCTTCGTTTTCTGAATGTTGAGCTATAAGCCAACTTTTTCACTCTCCTCTTTCACTTTCCTCAAGAGGCTTTTTAGTTCTTCTTCACTTTCTGCCAAAAGGGTGATGTCATCTGCATATCTGAGGTTATTGATATTTCTCCTGGCAGCCTTGATTCCAGCTTGTGTTTCTTCCAGTCCAGCATTTCTCAGGATGTACTCTACATATAAGTTAAATAAGCAGGGTGACAATATTCAGTCTTGACAGACTCCTTTTCCTATTTGGAACCAGTCTGTTGTTCCATGTTCAGTTCTAACTGTTGCTTCCTGACCTGCATACAGATTTCTCAAGAGGCAGGTTAGGTGGTCTGGTATTCCCATCTCTTTCAGAATTTTCCACAGTTTATTGTGATCCAGCACATTAGTCATTTCTATTTCAAGTGCATAATAAAATAGAGTAAATGCAGAAAGTTTAGGTCAAAAGTTAGTGAACTCTAATCACAGGCCAAATTTGTGAACATTCCAAGAAATGTTCACACAATTAGCTTATTTGTGTCTCACAAATGCCTGAGGCTGAACTCCTGATTCCTACTTTTTTATGAACAACCAGATCCAGGACTAGTTCAGTACATTGTCCCATGGCTGATATTGATATGTCTCTGATTCCAAAAACTGAAAGATTCTCATTGTATTATACCCCTGGGTTGGGAAACTAAGGTCCCACGTGCTGCATGGCACAGCCAAAAAAAAAACAAAAACATCAAGAACATGCAGAAATGCGTCTAATGACCACTGGTGTTTTTTGATTAATAGATAAGTGATTTGATTTAAATGTTAAATTTTGGTAATGGGCAAATGCTTTTGAAGTATTTGTTTCTTAAATAAGATATTGACTGGAAGTTTAATACACTCTGGTCGTCTTTCCAAATATTCTCCTATTTCCTGAAATGTGGGATACACTTCAACCTATTTGACAAGGTTCAAATTAATACAGTCTCTGAATTACCCAATCCAAATTAGTGAGGTTGCTCAAATCAACCACAAATATTTCAACATGCTTTATACTATCTATTCAGGGCATATGATTCCATGCAGAGTAACTGCAATGGGTGTTTCTAACCCATAAAAAAAGTTTTAACAGCTGTAAATATATGAAAAGAGGACTTAACAACAATCAGAATTCTTTGAGGGCTTCCTTGGTAGTCCAATAGTTAAAAATCTGCCTTGCAGTGTAAGGGACACCAGTTCAATCCCTGGTCTGGTAAGATTCCACATGCTGCAGAGCAACTAAGCCTATGTGCCACAACTACTGAGCCCAAGCAAGTGCTGCAGCTACTGAAGCCTGTGCACCTACAGCCTGTGTTCTACAAGAGAAGCCACCACACGAGAAGCCCACGCACCACAACAAAGAGTAGCACCCACTTGCCACAACTAGAAAAAGCCTGCATGCAGCAAGAAGATAAAAAATAGCCAAAATAAAATAAATCTTTTTTTTTAATTATTTTACATTTTTCCAATCTTTGCTAGAAAAATTTGCAAATGCTATTATTTGTAATACTATAATTTGCAAAACTCTACTGGAATTAATGACCATCAGGATAAACTGAACATACTGTCATCCAGAATACTGTATATTAGATACACATGGATCCCTCATGAATATTCACAGACCCCAAAGGAGCAAAGAATATTGCATATGACATGCCTAAAAATAAATCTTGGCTAATGTTGATAAAAGGAAATATTGGCTGCTAAAATGATGCATTATTTCTCTTTTCACATCAACGTTTTGTTCCCTACTTTTATTAAGTTTTATTCCCCATCATACTGTTTATATTCATGTCTTCTACGAGCTTAGTATTGTATTAAGAACTATGCCATTATATCAAACAATATAGAAGAAATACATTAGGCCCTCAGGGACCTTAGGATCTATTTTTAAAAGCAAGAATATATTCTGTTGATTCTAAGATTAAATTCTTCCCTATATTAACATTTCAAATTGAGATATGTCATCCAGTTAGCTACTGACCTGGCTAAACTCGGGCTATAGTTATCATTGCCCAAACATGCTCGAGACTCAGTCTTAGTTATTTACAGCCATCACTTCAGCTGAATTATGTGCATAGTTGGTGCCACATATAGTGAGTTTAATTACATTTGGAATAACTTAAAATATTATCCCATGTCATAGAATTGAACTGAAAAATCTGTGTATGTAGAAAAATTCACTGAAACTGGGCATTCATTTTACACAAATGAAGCAAGTAGTTGTTTTTGGAAGAATTCCATGCTTTTTATAATTCCATATTCTATTATAAAGCAAAAATCAGATATGTCATGGCAGCTGAAAAAACAAAGATACTCCAAAAAAGTTGAAGATGTATGACATGTTACTATGTGTAATATAACTGCGGTTATATACTAAGCAATGCAAGTGAGAGCAGGAGATTGCCAAACCTTTAAAATAGACGAGAAATTTCAAAACAACAGGAGGCTACTATGATTATTGCCAAGGGACTGCAGTATGCATAGTTCAGTTGGCAGCTTTCCTTCTTTCTGTCCTCCTGATGTATAAAATAATGGTATGTCTTGGAAATCGTCATCTTCAATCTGACAAAATATAGTACTTAAAAAACTAATAACAACTGAAGCAAGGCAATTTGTACCAAAATCAAATGAGCGGTTTGGATAGTGCAGGACTTTCATAAAGGCCTGGGAAGACTCTGAAATGAAAGTAAGAGCTGAACTTTTGGTAAAGACAAGCTGGACTTTGAAAGTTGCAATAAAGGTCACTGCCTGATATTGAGGTATAGACAGAAGGCTGATATAGTTATTGTGATCTAGAATAACCACATCAAGAGCAGGAGTTGTGGGTTCAAATCCTCCCTCTGCCGCTGACTAGCTGTGGGGTAATTGGTCTTAAACTCTCTGGGGGCCTCAGTGTTCACATCTGTAAAAAGGCAATAATAACTGTGACCATTTCATAGTCCTGTTATAAAGATTAAGTGAGCAAATAGGTTTAAATGCTTTTAAAAAATCCTTATTGAATAAATCAACAAATATGAAATAAACAAAGTTGGAGTAAAGGTAAAAGTACTGCGGGCAAGACAAGATCAGAAGCAGATTATCTGCAATGAGATCAAGTCTGGTCTATCCCAGGGCAGGTAAAGACACAGATGTAGCCACAAAGAAAACATAAAGTTCTGAGAATTCTCACAGACCTCACAGACCTCAAAATTATGTAGGTCAGAGTGAGGAATCTGAGTCCTATTCTCTAGTTAATGTGGGTGATGTGGTCTTTATTTCTCCTTCATTTTAGAAGAAAATTTTATTAGGTTTTGAATTCTAGATCGGTAATTTTTTTCTTTCAAACCTTTAAAAGTTTAATATTATTTCATTGTCTTCTAATTGCTATTGTTTCTGTGGGAAGTTATCAATGACTTCTTATTGAAAGCAATGTAGTTTTAAATATATATATATATATTTGCCTACATATATATGTGTGTGTGTGTGTGTGTGTGTGTGTGTGTATCTTGTTTGATATCTCCAGGCTTTTTTAAATGTCACTTAAGTCATTAGTCATTTTTGGAAAATGATTGATCATTACCTCTGACTCTGCCAAAATCTCTCTCTCCTTTGCTTCCAGGATTCTAATTACATCTATAATAGATTTTACAGTCTGCATTATAGATTTTTAACATCTGTTTTATTTTTACCTCTTTTTTCCTCTAGGCTTCAGTTTAAATCTTCTGTCTTGAGCTATCTTTTAGTTCACTAGTTGTGCCTCCTGCTGTTAAATCTATTTATTAAGTTCTTAATTATAGATATTGTATTTTTCAATTTAATGACTTCCCTCTGATCACTTTGTATAAATTCCAATTCTCCAATATAATTATTCATCTTCTGCTCTATTTTCTGAAATATATTAATCATAATTATTCTAAATTCATTGTATAATAATTCCAATATTTAGTTCACCTGTAAGACTGATTATACTGTCTGTGTTTTTGTTATTATTGATGTTATTTGGTTGTACAGTCCTATTATTTGACAAGCCTAGTAGCCTGACCAAATGCTAGACATTGTTTATAACTAATTAAAAGTTGTGGATGATTCTTCATTTTCCTATAGGGTTAATCTTTCCTTTCCTGGACAGAGTGAGAGTGAATCCTCTTAATTCATTCAGGAATCGAGCCAAGTTAAGGCTGGATTGCTTTTAGGTATGATAGCTCAGTTGGTATGATAGCTCCTGCAATGCAGGAGACCCCAGTTTGATTCCTGGGTAGGGAAGATCCCCTGGAGAAGGGAAAGGTTACCCATTCCAGTACTCTGGCCTGGAGAATTCCATGGATTGGAAAGTCCACGGGGTTGCAAAGAGTCGGACACAACTGAGTGACTTTCACTTTCTTTCTTTCAATATACACATATTTGTGGCTTGCTGTTATTCCCAGGTCTAGTGCCCTATGATTTTGAGCTGATAACATAATCTGCTGTCACTTGCTTATTTAACTTATATGCAGAGTACATCATGTGAAGTGCCGGGCTGGATAAAGCACAAGCTGGAATCAAGATTGCTGGGAGAAACATCAATAACCTCAGATATGCAGATAACGCCACACTTAGGGCAGAAAGCAAAAAAAGAACTAAAGAACTTCTTGATGCAAGTGAAAGAGGAGAGTGAAAAAACTGGCTTAAAACTCAGCATTCAGAAAACTAAGATCATGGCATCTGGTTCTATCACTTCATCGCAAAGAGATGGGGAAACTATGGAAACAGTGACAGACTTTATTTAGGGGGGCTCCAAAATCACTGAAGGTGGTGACTGCAGCCATGAAATTAAAAGAGGCTTGCTCCTTGGAATAAAAGCTATGACAAATATAGACAGTGTATTAAAAAGCAGAGGCATTACTTTGCTGACAAAGGTCCATATAGTCAAAGCTATGGTTTTTCCAGTAGTCATGTATGGTTGTGAGAGTTGGACTGTGAAGAAAGCTGAGCACCAAAGAATTGATGCTTTTGGACTGTGGTGTTGGAGAAGACTTGAGAGTCCCTTGGACTGCAAGGAGATCCAACCAGTTCATTCTAAAGGAGATCAGTCCTGAGTGTTCATTGGAAAGACTAATACTGAAGCTGAAGCTCCAGTACTTTGGCCACCTGATGCAACCAACTGACTTATTGGAAAAGACCCTGATGCTGGGGAAGATTGAAGGTGAGATGAGAAGGGGACAACAGAGGATGAGATGGTTGGATGGCATCACTGACTCAAGGGACAAGAGTTTGAGCAAGCTCTGGGAGTTGGTGATGGACAGGGAAGCCTGGCGTGCTGCAGTCCATGGGGTCACAGAGTTTGACACAACTGAGTGACTGAACTGAGTCATTTTAGACTGGCAAACGGTATGATGCCTCCGTCTTCCAGAGTGGCCCTCTGCCTGGGCAAAGTTCTTCAGTTCTCAGCCTTCTACCTATGCCCAAAACCAGCAAATTCTTGGAACACTGGTTATAGATTATTTTCTCGCTTCTCCACAGTTAACCCCTCTCTGGAATCTTATACTCTAGCCTGACTTCTTCAGAAGCTCACTGATGTCTTTAAATTCAGGATTTGTTCATTTTATTTGGTTTTTCTATTTATCTTTGAAAAGATTGTTATTTCACATAAAACTAACTCATCTTACCCAGACAGAGCAACCTCAAACCTATAGGCCTTTAAACAAGAAACTGATATAATAAAAGTGCTATTTGTTAGGGGGTAAAAGGTAGGAGACAAATTGAGAAAGATGGAACAGACCTTGAAAAAGTTGGTAATGGCAGAATAAAAAGGAAACTAGAAAACTGAGAGCATAACTTCTAATCTTTGTTACATCTCTAAGGTAGATACCTATGGCCTCACTTTATAGAGGAATCAATAAAAACTTAGATATGCATTACTGTCTTTCCTACTTTCCAAATCTATATATTTTCTCTGTGGCATAGAGTGGTAAAGAATTCACCTACCAG
>SJYC01094778.1:0-10799 GCA_006408675.1 Madoqua kirkii
AAAAAAAAAAAAAAACTTTCCAGAAAGCAGACAGGAACATACCTCAACATGATAAAAGTGATATATGACAAACCCACAGAAAACATTATACTCAATGGTGAAAAATGGAAATCATTTCCTCTAAAATCAGGAATGTGATAATGGTGCCCACTCTCACCACTACTCTTCACCATAGTTTTGGAAGTCCTAGCCACAGTAATCAGAGAAGAAAAAGAAATAAAAGAAATCTAGATCGGAAAAGAAGAAAACTCCCACTGTTTGCAGATGACATTATCCTCTATATAGAAACCCTAAAGATACCACCAGAAAATTACTAAAACTAATCAATGAATAGAGTAAATTTACAGGATGTAAAATTAATGCACAGAAATCCCTTGCATGACTATACACTAACAATGAAAAAACAGAGAAATTAATGAACAACCCCATTCACCATTATAATGAAAACAATAAAATACTTAGGAATAAATTTACCTAAAGAAACAAAAGACCTATTATAGAAAACTATAAAGCACTGATGAAAGAAATCAACAATGACACATATAGATGGAGAAATATACCACGTTCACGGATTGAAAGAAACAGTATAGTGAAAATGAGTTTACTCCCCCAAAGCAATCTATATATTCAGTGTAATTCCTATCAAGCTACCAATGGTATTTTTCACAGAACTAGAACAAATAATTTCACAGTTTATATGTAAACACAAAAATATCTCGAATAGCCAAAGCAATTTTGAGAAAAAAGAATGGAACTGGAGGAATCAACCTTCCTAACTTCAGAAGAAGGCTGAGTGCCGAAGAATTCATGCTTTTGAACTGTGGTGTTGGAGAAGACTCTTGAGAGTCCCTTGGACTGCAAGGATATCCAACCAGTCCATTCTGAAGGAGATCAACCCTGGGATTTCTTTGGAAGGAATGATGCTAAAGCTGAAACTCCAGTACTTTGGCCACCTCATGAGAAGAGTTAACTCGTTGGAAAAGACTCTGATGCTGGGAGGGATTGGGGGCAGGAGGAGAAGGGGAAGACCGAGGATGAGATAGCTGGATGGCATCACAGACTTGATGGACCTGAGTTTGAGTGAACTCCAGGAGATGGTGATGGACAGAGTAGGCTGGCATGCTGTGATTCATGGGACCACAAAGAGTCGGACACAACTGAGCGACTGAACTGAACTGAACTGAACTTCAGACTATACTACAAAGCTACAGTCATCAAGACAGTTGGATACCTTATTTTTGACAAAGGAGGCCAAAATATACAATGGAGAAAAGACAATCTCTATAACAAGTGGTGCCAAGAAAATTGGTCAACTACATGTAAAAGAATGAAATTATAACACTTTCTAACACCATACACAAAAACAAACTCAAAATGGATTAAAGATCTAAGACCAGAAGTATAAAACTCTTAGAGGAAAACAGAGGCAGAATATTCTCTGACACAAATCCCAGCAAAATCCTCTATGTCCCACCTCCCAAAGTAATGGAAATAAAAACAAAAATAAACAAAAGGGACCTGATTAAACTTAAAAGCTTTTGCACAATGAAGAAAACTATAAGTAAAGTGAAAAGGCAGCCTTCAGAATGGGAGAAAATGATAGCAAATGAAACAATTGACAAAGAATTAATCTCAAAATATACAAGCACCTCATGCAACTCAATTCCAGAAAAACAAACAACCCAATCAAAAATTGGGTCAAAGAACTAAACAGAAATTTCTCCAAAGAAGACATCCAGGTGGCTAACAAACACATGGAAAGATGCTCAACATCATTCATTATTAGAGAAATGCAAATCAAAACCACAATCAGGTATCATTTCATACAAGTCAGAACAGCTACCACCAAAGTCTACAAACAATAAATGCTGAAGAAGCTGTGGGGAAAAGTAGGAATGCAAACTGGTACAGCCACTATGGAGAACAGTATGGAGATTCCTTAAAAAACTGGAACTAGAATTGCCATATGACCCAGGAGTCCCATTACTGGGCATACACACCAAGAAAATCAGAAGTGAAAGAGATACATGTACATCAATGTTCACTGAGCACCATTTACAATAGCTAGGACATGAAACAATGTCCACCAGCAGATAAACAGATAAGTAAGTTGTGGTATATATATACAATGGGATACTACCCAGCTATAAAAACGAACACAACTGAGTCAGTTCTAATGAGGTGGATGAAACTGAAGCCTGTTATACAGAGTGAAGTGAATCAGAAAGAGAAACACCAGTATAGTATATTAACACATATATATGGAATTTGGAAAGATAGTAAATATGATCCTATATGCAAGGCAACAAAAGAGACACAGATTAAAGAACAGATTTTGTACTCTGTGAGAGAAGGCAAGGGTGGGATGACTTGAGAGAGTAACACTGAGACATGTATATTACCATAGGTAAAATAGATGAGCAATGCAAGTTCGAAGCATGAAGCAGGGTACTCAAGGCTAGTGCTCTGGGACAACCCAGAGAGATGGGGTGTAAAGGGAGGTGGGAGGAGAATTCAAGGATGGGGAAACACATGTGCACCCATGGATGATTCGTGTCAATTATGAAAAAAAACACAATATTGTAAAGACATTATTCTCCAATTAAAAGAAATAAATTAATTAAAATAAATTGGGCTTCCCTGGCGGCTCAGACAGTAAAGATTCTACCTACAGTGCAGGAGACCTGTGTTCAGTCCCTGTGTTGGGAAAATCTCCTGGAGAAGGGAATGGCAATCCACTCCAGTATTCTTGCCTAAAGAATCCCGTGGACAGAGGAGCCTGGTGGGTACAGTCCATGGGGTTGCAAAGAGTTAGACACAACTGAGCGAATAAGCACAGTGCAAGATTAAAATCAATGAATAAGTAGATGTTTTTATTTACTCTTTAAACATAAAGAATGTTTATAATTTCAATAAGTGAAAGTTATTGTATCTTAGTGGAGGGATGTATTGGCATGGATAACCCACAAGAGGATATCATCAAAACAATTTATACTAAATATACCGGTTATTTGCTCTTTATTTGGATGTAAGCTTTGGGCACAATGAATTTTGTATGATGTTAGGCAAACAGTTGTCTGTGGAGGTCTTATAAAAAGCTGAGAAAAGAAGAGAAGTGAAAGACAAAGAAGAAGAGAAAATATATACTCATCTGAATGCAGAGTTCCAAAGAATAGCAAGGAGAGATAAGAAAGCCTTCCTCAGTGATAAGTGCAAAGAAATAGAGGAAAACAATGGAATGGAAAAGACTAGAGATCTCTTTAAGAAAATTAGAGAGACAAAGGGAACATTTCATGTAAAGATGGGCTCGATAAAGGATAGAAATGGTATGGACCTAACAGAAGCAGAAGATAGTAAGACAAGGTGGCAAGAATACACAGAAGAACTATACCAAAAAGATCTTAATGACTCAGATAACCATGATGGTGTGATCCCTGACCTAGAGCCAAAATTCTGCAGTATGAAGTCAAGTAGGTCTTAGGAAACACCACTATGAACAAAGCAAGTGGAGGTGATGGATTCCAGTTGAGCTGTTTCAAATCCTAAAAGATGATGCTGTGAGTGTGCTGCACTCAATATACCATCAAATTTGGAAAACTCAGCAGTGGCCACAGAACTGGAAAAGGTCAGTTTTCATTCCAATCCCAAAGAAAGGCAATGTCAAAGAATGTTCAAACTACTACTGCACAATTGCACTCATTTCACATGCTATCAAAGTAATGCTCAAAATTCTCCAAACTAGGCTTCAACAGTTTGTGAACCATGAACTTCCAGATGTTCAAGCAGGATTAAAAAAAAAGAAGAAGAACCAGAGATCAAATTGCCAGCATCTGTTAGATCATAGAGAAAGCAAGAGAATTCCAGAAAAACATCTATTTCTGCTTCACTGACTATGCTAAAGCCTTTGACTATGTGGATCACAACAAACAATGGAAAATTCTTTTAAGATATGGGCATACTAGGCCACCTTACCTGCCTTCTGAGAAACCTGTATGCAGGTCAGAAGCAACAGTTAGAACTGAACATGCAACTATAGACTAGTTCCAAATTGGGAAAGGAGTACATCAAGGCTGTATATTTTCATCCTGCTTATTTAACCTATATGCAAAGTACATCATGTAAATATGCCAGGCTGGATGAAGAACAAGCTGCAATCAAGACTGCCAGGAGAAATATCAATAACCTCAGATATGCAGAAGACACCACCATTATGGCAGGAAGTGAAGAAGAATTAAAGAGCCTCTTGATGAAGATGAAAGAGGACAGTCAAAAGCTGACTTAAAATTGAGCATTCAAAAAACAGAGATCACGGCATCTGGTCCCATCATGTCATGGCAAATAGATGGGGAAGCAATGGAAACAGTGTCAGACTTTATTTTCTTGGACTCCAGAATCGTTGCAAATGGTGACTGCAGCCATGAAATTAAAAGACACTTGCTCCTTGGAAGAAAATCTATGACAAACTTAGACAGCACATGAAAAAGCAGAGACATTACTTTGCCTACAAAGATCCATATAGTCAAAGCTATGGTTTTCCCAATAGTCACATATGGGATGTGAGATTTGGACCATAAAAAAGGCCGAGTGCCGAAGAACTGATGTTTTTGAACTGTGGCATTGGAGAAGACTCCTGAGAACTCCTTGGAGAGCAAGAAGATCAAACCAGTCAGTTCTAAAGAAAATCAACCCTGAATATTCATTGGAAGGACTGATTCTGAAGCTCTAATATTTTGGTCACCTCATGTGAAGAGATGACTCATTGGAAAAGACTCTGATGCTTTGGGAAAGACTGAAGATGGAGGAGAAGAGGGCGACAGAGGATGAGATGGTTGGATGGCATCACAAACTCAATGGACATGAGTTTGAGCAAGCTCCAGGAGATGGTGAAGGACAGGGAAGCCTGGCATGCTACAGTCCATGAAGTCACAAAGAGTCAGACTCAAGCAAGGGACTGAACAACAATAACTAAATAATGGATATAAACTGGAAATATCCAATTAAGAAGAATTGGTAAAACTCGTACAATTTCCCACTGTTTTTCATAGCTCATTAAGCTTCCTCTTCCACGACAGAACAGAACATGTTATGATTAATCCAAAGCACTAACCTAAAACTAACCTGTGTTCTCCCCTTGACTGCTTAATTATTTTCTCACTCAGTTAGAAGAAGTCAGTATAAAACTAGGTAGCTTAATTTAAATGGTCCTCCCTTTGGTCTGTCCTCAAGTAATCATCATCCTCATGTCCAAAAGAGATAGAAAGAAAGCAAATTAAGTGCCCATGTAAATACACTGGAATCGAGATATGCTGTAGTCCATGTGTCAGCAGATAACTGAGAACAGAATGTTTTGTGATTAAATATAACACATTCCATACAATATTATGTCTCAGTAAGCATAATTTTGTAATATGTAACTAGATCCAAAAAGAGAGCCTTAAATTACTTAGATAGAAACCTATTTACAATGTTGAACTTTTCTGTCAGATTCAGATTGCGATGAATTGATTATAATTTTACTATTAGTTTAAAATATTAACAGAATAGGTTTTCAAATATATTGCTCAACATTTGCCTCATATTAATAATTAAAGTAATAAACTATTAAGTGCTTATGTAATAAAAATAACAATTCAGGGTTATTTTGAATACCACATATTGACTGTTTAACTTGTTTTCATATTAAACCACCTACAGGGATGCCTACATTTCTTTAGGAGGAATAAATATGTTTCTTCCACATGGGAATATTTCAGGTCACCCTAAGGAAGTCAGACTCTAGCATATGACACAGTTACCTGGTACTTTGGGGACTATCCACCAGAAAACCCAGGTAATTTAGACAAAGATATAGGCTTCTTTTTTTAACTTGAAATTATAGGGTCAGAGAGTAGAAGGTCCTAAAGGCATCAGCTAATTAACCAATCCTCTGCTGCACTGTGGCTATTTAGAGATTTCATTTTAAAAGTAACCCATGGATCAAATAGTGTAGAACTATATAGACACACACACACATACATGCATGCATACACAGACACAGGTAGGTGAGTGCATGTAAAGACTGGGGAAAGGCATAAGATCTGAAATCTAGTTATTAGCATTGTATTAATGTCAATTACCTCATTTTTATATTGTAATGCAGTTACATAAGATGTCACCATTTAAGAGAATGTAGTCGAAGGGTACATGGGACTCTATGTATTGTTTTTGTAACTTCCTGTGAATAGACAACTATTTCAAAATAAGTTTTGTTGTTGCCATTGTTTTATGAAGTATCTCCATAGATAATTATGCCTCAGTGAACTGACATATTACTACATTTTGAATTCTAGATCAGTATCATGGGAAAAGATCTAAATGGAAATTATTAAAACAACAAGGCATTAATTTGCTGTCATTGCCACCACTTTTTGATACAAAGACCTGGGTTCAATCCCTGGGTTGGGAAGATCCACTGGAGAAGGGAAAGGATACCTACTCCAGTATTCTGGCCTGGAGAATTCCGTGGACTATAGTCCATGGGGCCGCAAAGAGTCAGACACAAGTGAGCGACTTTCACTTTAAAAAGTAAACAACTAAATTTAGGTTAAGATTAGCATCATAATTAGTGGTATGCTTTTAAATGTTTTAACAACCAGTTCTTGAGTAGGGAGCCCTGGGATTATAGCATTTGTCATGTTTCATAGTGTAAATGTTCCGCCGTGGCCAGCTGCAAACTACAAATGTAATAAGTGGCTCACAAATTCCTAAAAATTTAGCAATCAGTTCTCATATAAAAACTGCTTCATCAGGAAGGAGAATGAGCTCTGAATGGGTATATATTCTCCGTTCCTTTGACTCTCTGTCCCACAAGGAGGGTCACAGCAGGACAAGGACCAGAACTGAGCCTCTGTGACTCAGGTTCCCTCTTGTTTAGCTCTAAATCATCTTATAGAACAGCTTCATCTTGCCCAATCCTCTTCTGCCCATTTATATCTGAACCAGAATTCAGCCAGGATCAGAAGTATCTGATAAGAGTTATAGAGACAAGCTCATCATGGATTATTTGCTGGGGCAATTTCTATTTCAATGGTTTTCCTACCATATCACATAGCAGAAACATGCCATGGGCTGTAACCAGTTTGCTTATCACTGATTTTAAAGAACCAAAGCACCTTTTTATATTAGTACCCAGTACATTCCAGTTATCACTCTCACAAATGAAGAATGAGAGCTTCTTCAGAGATTTTGTGTTCTTGACTGAAAATTCATTTCTCTTCTGTCAGAAAGAATCATGCTTTATGATAAAGCAGGTGTCTTTGTGGGATAGGACAGCAACTGAGTGGTGGGAGAGTCTAAGGATACTTAGCTAGGCAAACCAGATTCTTCTTAGCATTGACAGATGGTGATTGGTGCCAACATTAACCTAACCATAGCTGGCTAGTCCCATATAAAAAGTTTAATACACATACAGAAGGCTAATAGGTACATGAAAAGATGCTTGACATTGCATATTATTAGAGAAATGCAATCCAAAACTACAATGAGGTATTACCTCACATTGGTCAGAATGGCCATCTTTGAAAAGTCTACAAATAACAAATACTAGACAGGATGTAGAGCAAAAGGAACCTTCCTACGCTATTGGTGAGAATGTAAGTTGATGCAGCCACTATGGAAAACAGCATGGAGGTTCCTCAAAAAACTAAAAATAAAGTTGCCATATGATTCAGTAATCTCACTCCTGTGCAAATATCCAGACAAAACTATGGTCCTAAAAGATACATGTTCTCCCCTGTTCATAGCAGCACTGTTTACAATAGCCAAGACATGGAAACAACCTAAATGTCCACCAACAGATAAATGGACAAAGATATGTTACACACATACAATGGAATATCACTTAGCCATAAAAAAGAATGAAATAATTCCATTTGCAACTATGTAGATGGACCTAGAATTATCACACTAAGTGAATGTAAGTCAGAAAATGAAAGACAAATCTGTAGATCATTTAACTGTGAAATCTAAAACATGACACAAACGAAGTTATAAAACAGAAATAGACTCACAAACATAGAGAACAGACTTGTGGTTTTCAAGGGGCAGGGGTGGGGGAGAATTGGATTGGGAGTTTGGGACTAGCAGATGCAAAATATATAGAATGATTAAACAAGGTCTTATTACATAGCACAGGGAACTGTATTCAATATCTTTTCATAAACCATAATGGAAAAGAGAAAACTTCAATACAAAATGGACTAACAAAATCCACAAAGAATGATTTGATACCATATTTTAAATAATGAGCTTCTCTGATGGCTTAAATGGTAGAGAATCCACCTGAAATGCAGGAGACATGGATTTTACCCCTGGGTCAGGAAGAACTCCTGGAGAAGGAAATGGCAACACACTCCCAGTATTCTTGCCTGGAGAATTCCATGGTCAGAGGAGCCAGGCTACAGTCCATGGGGTCACAAAGGGTCAGAAATGACAGAGTGACTAACACTTTAAACAATGACTCTAAATGTTAAGACAGCAAAACTGAAGGATAACTACCAAAAATCAAATTGATTTTTAATTATTTAGAGGCCTGATTTGCATTTAGTCTTTCCAAAAAACATCTGCTTCATTGACTGTGTTAAAGCGTTTGACTATGTGGATCACAACAAACTGTGGAAATTTATTTTATTGTCTTTTATTGTCTCCTGCTTGTTTAACTTATATGCAGAGTACATCATGCAAATATGCCAGGCTGGATGAAGCACAAGCTGCAATCAAGATTGCCGGGAGAAATATCAATACCTCAGATATGCAGATGACTCCACCTTTATGACAGAAAGTGAAGAACTATAGAGCCTCTTGATGAAAGTGAAAGAGGAGAATGAAAAACTGACTTAAAACTCAACATTCAAAAAACAAAGATCTGGTCCCACCATGTCATGGCAAATAGATAGGGAAACAATGGAAACAGTGACAGACTTTATTTTCTTGGGCTCCAAAATCACTGCAAATGGTGACTTTAGCCATGAAATTAAAAGATGTTTGCTCCTTGGAAGAAAAGCTATGACCAACCTAGACAGCATATTAAAAAGCAGAGACATTACTTTGCCAACGAAGGTTTGTCTAGTCAAAACGATGGTTTTTCCAGTAGTCATGTATGGATCTCAGAGTTGGACCATAAAGAAGGTTGAGTGCCAAAGAATTGATTATTTGGAAGGATGGATTATTTGTGGTATTGGAGAAGACTCTCAATCCCTCAGACAGCAAGGAAATCAAACCAGTCAATCCTAAAGGAAATCAATCCTGAATATTCATTGGGACTAATACTGAAGCTGAAACTCCAATATTTTGGCCTCCTGATACAGAGAGCCAGCTCATTAGAAAAGATCCTGATGCCAAGAAAGATTGAAGGCAGGAGGAGAAGGGGGTGACAGAGGATGAGAAGGTCGGATGGCATCACCACCTCAATGGACATGAGTTTGAGCAAGCTCCAGAGATGATGAAAGACAGGGAAGCCTGGCATGCTGCAGTCCATGGGTTGCAAAGAGTCAGATACGACTGAGCAATTGAATTACAAAGTTGAGTGGATGTCAAGGAAACTATGGAGAAGGCAATGGCATCCCACTCCAGTACTCTTGCCTGGAAACTCCCATGGACAGAGGAGCCTGGTAGGCTGCAGTCCATGGGGTCACTGAGTCAGACACGACTGAGCGACTTCACTTTCACTTTTCACTTTCATGCATTGGAGAAGGAAATGGCAACCCACTCCAATGTTCTTGCCTGGAGAATCCCAGGGATGGCGGAGCTCAATGGGCTGCCATCTGTGGGGTCGCACAGAGTCAGACACAACTGAAGCGACTTAGCAGCAGCAGCAGCAGCAGCAGCAAGGAAACTATGCTGGGTGAAAAAAAAGTCAAATCCCCAAAGTTATATACAGTATGATTCCATTGATATAACATTCTTAAATGACAAAATCATAGAAATGGAAAACAGGTTAGTGATTCCCAGAAGTTAGAGATAAGAGGAGGAGGGGCAGGAGGTACGTGTTATCATAAAAAAGGCAGCACAAACGCAAGGAATGCTTGTGGGAATGGAACTGTTTTGTGTCTTGACTATGGTGTCATAATGCAAATCTCACATGTAACTGCATAGAACTAAAACAAACACACACAAAACTATGCTGGGTGAAAAAAAAGTCAAATCCCCAAAGTTATATACAGTATGATTCCATTGATATAACATTCTCAAATGACAAAATCATAGAAATGGAAAACAGGTTAGTGATTCCCAGAAGTTAGAGATAAGAGGAGGAGGGGCAGGAGGTACGTGTTATCATAAAAAAGGCAGCACAAACGCAAGGAATGCTTGTGGGAATGGAACTGTTTTGTGTCTTGACTATGGTGTCATAATGCAAATCTCACATGTAACTGCATAGAACTAAAACAAACACACACATATACACAAATGAGTGCACATAAAGCTGGATAAATTTGAATAAGATGGTGGGTTGTATTAATGTCAGTTTCCTGGTTGTGATGTTTTCCTATAACCATGTAAGGTGTTACCACTGGGGAAATCTGGGTAAAAGTTACATGGAATATTATATTATTTCATACTGTTGCAGTTGAATCAACAGTTATCTTAAAACAAAGTTTAATGAAAACAAGTTTTCCGATGAACATAAAACATAGAACTTTAAAATTTTTTCTCAGACATGTGTTTTATTTTTTATGTAAAGGTTAGATTGCTAGATAGCTGAGGTTTTAACAATACTGTAAATGAAACCATTTTTAAATTTTTATTTTCTAATTGTTCACTGC
>SJYC01094784.1:0-63878 GCA_006408675.1 Madoqua kirkii
ATTTCTAAATTTGGAAGAATTTTCATTACACAGTAACTGGGTAATGAAAAAAGAAAACCAAAAGTCCTCCTCAAGCCCTTATAGAGAGGACAGATCAAATGAAATTTTCTAATGATCTGGGGATGTTTCATAATTGAACACTTAGTAGTCATTTCCAAAATAGCAAATATAAAGCTTCATTATTGACTAGGAATTTTCACACCCACATCTGTCTCTATACCAAATAGGTTTTCATTACTCAAGCAGCATATGGCAGTAAATGAACCAAAAAGAACATGTTGCATTATTTTTCTGCTTTAAGTGCCGACATTATCTTTGCCACACTGTGTGTGTGGTTTTGTGTAATAAGAATCCTTTTAGAGACGTTTGGAGGTATACGTTCTATTCTGTTACCTTTTTGAAGAAGCCCATTTTCAAAGTAACATACAGTGTGTGAATTATGCCCAATCTAATTATCAGGCAATTCTTTGGGAATTTACTCCTAAATGGCTGCTATTAACATAAACAAGTCAATTTACATGTCACAGTAAGGTTCAGGTTAAAAGAAAAGGTATAATGGATTTCAGTATATTTGCGATCTATTGTAACTATGCTTTCATTTTTTTAAAAAAAGGCAGAATAATAGATGTACTGATTTTTCTCCATATAAACTGTACTTTTAAATAGCCATATGAATACTTAATCATAGTTTTCACTGTCAGCCACATATGTTTATTGTTGTTGTTATTTAGTCAATAAGTCATTTCCATCTCTTTTGTGACCCCATGGACCATAGCCCTCCAGGCCTCTCTGTCCATGGGCTATCCCAGGCAAGAATACCAGAGTTAGTTGGCATTGCCTCCTCCAGGGGATCTTCCTGACCCAGGGATGGAAGCTGTGGCTCCTGCTGTGTCACATGCATTGCAAGCAAAGGCCATCAAAGCAGACAGATCTCTACTCTGACAACTATTCTGAATTAATTTTGCCTCAAATCTTCACAGTAACAAGCATAGAGATCTAGAGGAAAAAGCAGTACCATCAAAGGGTAGTGACACTTGGCCCACAAAGCGGATACTTCACCCACTTTGAAATGAGACCTTGTAAAATGGGAGAAAACTTAAGTCTAATGCAAGTTGAAGTTATTATTTTTTTAATACATTCAAGTTAAAAAAATTGAGACTGATTGAAATGTGTCACTAAACTGATGAAGTCAGCAAGATGTTAGGTACTATGAAGTTAAATGAGAAAAAAAATTACAACACGGACATAGAATCATTAACCTAAATTTTCCTCAATTTTTTAAAATTAGGGTGATTCACCAAACTCAGGGAGGAAGGCCAGAGGGAGTTATAAACATGCTTTTCAAAGTAGTAAATAAGTATCATGAAGAAAAGTTAAATGAAACTTGATGAGTGAGTCAATTTAATCATTAAAGATATATGGTTATTCAGTTGTATCGTCTTTTTCCTGGCATTGCACCAGAGTAGAGGCTATATTTTCAGAGAGTGTAAGTTCTTTAGAAGGAGGGTGTTTGACAAAGACACATTTTTAAATAAGACAGTTGCAGGGTCTCCTTTTGTGGAAGTCAGTAGGGAAAAGCATTTTGGTTTTGGCTGTGTCAACAAAGCAGCCACATAAATTGAAAAATAAAACCTCATTCAAGCAAAAATTAGGGGTTCCTCATCTAATTCCAAATAACTGCAGTGGTTATGTTCTCTAATTTTATCATTATTACATAGACATGTCTCTTGTTCTTTCAGAAAGCACAAGAATGGTCTTGGTGGCTTTCAAAATCAAACACACTTGATATGCACAAAGGCTGAAGTTGCTTATGACATGACTTTTGATTATGGTCTAAAGGAAAAAATAAGAGAGAAAGTATATTGATGAGGTCATTAACTGTTGCCAGAGGGGTATGACATCTCATTCATTCACCCAGTCAATCATTCATTCTTTCAACAAATACTCTGCTCATTTACTTAGGTAGGTGAGCAACAAACAAACCACTTTAAGAAGTCTAACTTACATTTTAGGGCAGCACAAAGGAGAGCAAAATAAAGATATTCCTGTCTTCAGAGAACTCAGGGTCTGATCATTACAACAATAGCAAAACGAGGAGGAAGAAAGGTGAGGCAGAGGAAGAAGAGAAATTAACCTTCATCTGTCCAGTAAGGCTGAAAACTACAGTTGTTACAATGAAAACCTCTCCTTCTTTTGTTTATTGTTGCCTCTGAGCCATCTGGATCAAATATTTTCTATTTTCCAACTAGAGTAGTTACATTTTACCTAATTTTCAGTACATCATTTTAACGGCACATCTTTGAATTTTTGTTCTGAAACAAAAGCACTGCTACAAGATTAAGCTACAACTCTAGTTTCAAGATGAGATGGTGAACTCGATCGGAAAACAACTTTTCTGGCAACTGTGTTGTTTTCAAAATTATGCATTATTCAAAAATGAAGTCCAAATTCACTTTGAAATTATCGCCTAGAATTCTAGCCTCCTTGAGATGTTTTAGGATCGTCTTTATAAAGATCTGAAAATACAAACACTTTTTACACCTATTCATGTGTGCTAAATCGCTTCAGTCCTGTCTCTTTGTGGCTCCATGGACTGTAGCTGGCCAGGCTCCTCTGTCCATGAAATTCTCCAGGCAAGAATACTGGAATGGGTTGCCATGCCCTTCTCCAGGGGATCTACCCTCCCAGGGATGGAACCTGCATCTCTGGTGTCTTTTGCCTTAGCCAGATTCTGTACCACTAGTGCCATTTGGGAAGTCTATTCATACCTTTTTCTTTAAAAAGCCATTCATCATTAACAAACCTTTTTTCATTAAAAAAAAACAAACCCTTTTAAACTTGACCAAATATCCAAAACTCATACAACTAAATTAAGAGGGCAGGCAGCGGGATGGAGTGTTTCTCCCACAGCCTTAAAAAGAATGTAGCACTATTGTGTTCATAGTTTAATCTGTGGGGATTCCATAGCCAAGGAAAGATGGGTGTCAGATCTCCTCGTATAATCTTCAGTACATCCGGAACTGAGAAACCGCAGTACAGAAAACGAAAACAAGATAAAACTGAAGCAAGCTTGTCTTTAACTTTATAAGAATGTGAATCAAATAGGGTAGCAGGAAAAAAAAAGAAAAGCCCGCATCAGTTTCAGGATTTGGGCTGAGACACCGACTCTACCTGGGCTCCCATCTCTGCAGATACAGGTAATGCACCCACTGAAATGGGAGCAGGGGGATGGGAAAGCCAGAGAAACTATTTTTTTTCTCCCCTCCATCAGATTGAAGTGCTAATAGGAGCCATACTTTGACCAAAAAAATGGGGACAGAACACCCACAAATGCAGTGGAAGCCCTTCACCTAGTCCTGGTAAAATGTTCTGGATCTGATACCCTTATAGTTATCTCAGAGGAAGAGAAGTGCCAGCTGCGAGATTAAGTATTCTTTTATAGCGAAAAGGATACAGAAACCAATACCTATCACTTCTACTTGATTAAGTTGAGACTTAACTACTCAAAGTAAATAATTTTGGGGTGTTCAGACAAATTAAACAAATTTTGCACTAGAATAAAATAAAATTTAAATTTAAAATACAGTACAATAAAATTAAAACACATGAACATGCTGCCGTTACTGAACACAATTTGAAGAAAATACTTCAGTGGGAGAGGTGATACATCGAAAAATGAAAGTTCCTAAAAAAAAAATCACATCAAGATGTAACTGAATTGCTCTTTGCAAGTTATCTATTCCAAAAGGCGCTCATTAAATACAAATTTTAAGAAAGCATTTTAAAATATCATTTAGATGTATTTTAATGGCAACTCTGAACTTTTTTCTGGTGACCCTTAAGATCTTACTACAATCCCTGTCCTTTTCATTGCCTGAGTCTCCTTTTTAAGTCAAACACTGGTTTCAGCTTCTAAAAGTGCTGCTTAAACATTCATAAATAGCAATACACAATTTGAAATAAAGATGCACAGTGTGTTTGCAGATTGTGGAGGCTTTGGCTTGTTTCTTTTTCTGTTTGTGTATGAATCTTGGCTTATGGGTTACTGGATAAAACTGACTTTTCCATTATTTGTACTTGCTTGGTTTTAATCCCTAAGTTATATCTGACTCCTGCAACCCTATGGGCTGTAGCCTACGAGGCTCCTCTGTCCACGGGATTTCCCAGGCAAGAATACTAGAGTGGCTTGCCATTTCCTTCTCCAATTTGTTCTAGTACATTTCAGTTTAATCTCATTTCATGTTTTATTTCACCATTTGATTTTTTTCTAACTACTTTCTGAATTTGTTAGAGAACTTTGATACCAAGCATCATTTTCAAGCTTTGCTTTTTCTTTTTACTTTACCGTATACACAGTGTGACGGTGTTGTGGGCTTAAATCCATGCTTCTCACTTGATTTCAGACCATGCCTTTAAAGTGTCCTTATTTCTTGCTTTTTGCTTCTTTTCCACTTGCTACTGCTGCTTTCCTGGGCTTGGGCTTGGTTTTTATTTTCCAACATTTCATTAACACTACCTTACTTTACTGATTCAAAAAGAACTTATTTGCTCTATGAGTTTTCTCTTTCTCTTGGTGATTATCAGCTTGTTTCCTATTTGGGGGCAGAAAGGAATGAACTCTCTAAACAGTGGGTTCTGATTTCAAGACTAGCTTGTTACAGCAGCTTTCTAAAATGCCAACCATTTGATTCAGAACTACTCAGATATCTTGCCAGGAGTGCAGATTCCTTGAATCACCTTTTCCCTCTTGGTATAAGATGGAATTTTTCTTTTCTTCTAAGAAAACAAAGGTTATTCTTAGATAATAGCTCCTGGGTTATTTCCTTTCTATAATCTATTTCTTTCTTTCTTAGCAGTATCAATAGTCCTAAACTTTAGAAATCTCTGAGAATTTTTTTCAGTTACATAAATGAATCCGTTTATTACAGGCTAGCAGTGTTTCCCATGGTGGAGCTTCTGATCTTTCCATTCCTTCATCTTCTGTTGATGGGCTGTTCTATGACTACAGAAGTGGCGCTGTGGGGTCATCACCACGAGCTACCATTTTCATGCAGGAACCACAGTGCCAGACACCATAGCTAGCCTCTTCCTCTTTTTTTATAATGGAAGGGACAAATGATTTTCTTCACCATTTTACTGAGGGAGACACCATAGACGGTACTGTATTTATAGTTAATTCCAACCTTCTTGGCGCATTTAGTCATGTAGCCCCAAGTTAAGTAGAAGACCAGAGAGCTCTGAGATTTTATCAGTGTTGTTTTTGAGTTTGTTGGTTTAATGAATAATAATTGTATGAACATCTCAGTCAATAAAGAAAAAACTTTTGGCAAAATTCAACATCATTTACGATTAAAAAAAAAAAACTCTCCAGGAAAAGGGCATGGCAGGAACGTGTGTGTGTGTGTGTGTGTGTGTGTGTGTGTATTCTCAGTCACGTTTGACTCTTTGTTACCCTATGGACTGTAGCCCACCAGGCTCCTCTGCCCATGGAATTCTCCAAGCAGGAATACTGGAGTAGGTTGCCGTTTCCTCCTCCAGGGGATCTTCCTGACCCAGGAATTGAACCCACATCTCCTGCACTGGCAGATGAATTATTTATCACTGAGCCACTTGGATATCCCCATTTGGAGGGAACTTATCTCAACATAATAAAGACCATATACAAACCTATAGCTAACATCATAGTTAACAGTGAAAAGCTGAAAACATTTCCTCTAAGATCAGGAACTGAACAAGACAAGGTTTTTGACTCTTGCCAGTTTAATTCAGCATGGCTTTGGAAATCCTAGTCACAGCAACCAGAGAAGACAAAGAAATAAAAGAAATCCAAATTGGAAAGGAAGAAGTAAAAATGTCATTGTTTTCAGATGACATGACACTGTACATAGAAAATTCTAACGACGCCATCAGAAAGCTACTAGAGCTCATCAATGAATTTAGTAAATTTGCAGAATACAAAATTAATAGATAGAAACCCATTGCACTTCTCTACACTATCAAAAAGCATCAGATAGAGAAATTAGGGACACAAGTTTGAACCCTGGTCCAGGAAGTTTCCACAGGTTGAAGGGCAGCTAAGCCCACGGGCCAGAACTACAGAGTCCACATTCTAGAACCCGAGAGCCACAGCTGCTGAGCCCATGTGTGACTGAAGCCAGAATGCTCCTGAGCCTATGCTTCCCAGCACGAGAAGCCACTGTAATGAGAAGCCCAGGCACCACTACTAGAGAGTAGCCCCCACTGGCCACAACTAGAAAAACCCCTGAGAGAGCAACAAAGACCCAGCGCAGCCATAAATAATTTAAAAAAAAGGACCAAGAGCAATCTGGCTTTCATCTGATGAACATTTTCAACTACACCTTAAATTCTAGACGTAGAATTTTTAAAAACATATTTATGCCAGTGGAGTTTTATAGAATACTTGGATCTCTGGGAAAAGAGCCACTGGGTAACATACAAATAAATATTTCTAATGGGAAACTGACTTATATTAATAGCCATCCAGGCCACATTCTCCGTATAGCCTCTGAGCTGTTGAGAAGACAGGTAGATCCATAACCTATAAAAGATGATATCATATAAAATAACCTCTAATTATAATTAAACATTCATTACATATATATTTCCAATTTTGTCAATTTCCTTGCAAAGAATTTTATAGACTATGCTCCTTCTGTTTTCATAGTTCAGGTTTTAAAATTAGTACTTGCTGGGAGTCATGCTTAAACTTGTTTAAATACAAAGTGTGCAGTGAGATATTATTTTTATAATTAAGGCAATAATTTATCAGATTGTAGATATTATGCTTCAAATCAGACATCCTCTCAAAAGAAGGTATCATGAGAATTAAATCTGCCAAATCATCAGCTTGCATTGCAGAGACATCTAATATTAAAAAATAACACTAAAAGAAATCCAGTGCTTTCTGCATGACATACTCTGCATTCATAAACGTGTAAAGGACAAGCTTCTTTTTTGTGAGTGATACAATATTTCTTAAGAGCATGCATTTTTTTATTCATTATTGTTAATCATAGAGCATACTGCTATTATACCACTAACTCACAAGAGATTTCTGACTATGTTTTTATACTGATGACACAGTATCCAGCATTAAGCCAGTTGAATGAAAACAGGCACCCTCTTATGTTAAAGTAAATTGGAATGATTTGGATCAAAGGCAAAGATATTTAGATTGAGGAACTAAATTGGCCCTTGAGACAATCCATAAAGGTTTTCTTCTAAACCTAGATACTGAAGCTAAAATTAAGCAGTTCTTTACAGTTGCAGGGACAACGCCCCTGTCTGTATCCCTCACAGTTTGAAAATTCTAATGATTTGAAGATGGAACAGATTAATCAGTGTTTGTCTTCAAATGGCCCGTGACTATCTGAGGCTAAGTGTTGTCCAGTGGCTCAGTCATGTCTGTTTGCAGTCCCATTGATTACAGGACCCAAGCTTCCCTGTCCTTCACAATCTCTTGGAGTTTGCTCACACTCATGTCCATTGAGTCAGTGATGTCATCCTCTGTTGCCTCTCTCATCCTGGCCTCAGTCTTTCCCAGCATCAGGGTCTTTTCCAATGAACTGGCTCTTCGCATCAGTTGGACAAAGTATTGGAGGTTCGATTGGAGGCTAAGTGGGTACAAGGCTAACCTGAGACTAGAGATTCTAGGAATTTCCTGACAATGTCCTATTCAAAAATTAGATCTCTGGCGTGGTCAAGTGAGAATACTTTTTAAACCAAAATTCTTCTGATTTGTTATAAAATTTCTTGTCATTGCTATATCAGTTCAGTTCAGTTACTCAGTCATGTCGGACTCCTTGTGACCCCATGGACTGCAGCATGCCAAGCTTCCCTGTCCATCACCAACTCCTAGAGTTACTCAAACTCATGTCCTTCAAGTCGGTGATGCCATGCAACCATCTCATCCTCTGTCATCCCCTTCTCCTTCCACCATCAATCTTTTCTAGCATCAGGGCTTTTCCCAATGAGTCAGTTCTTTGCATCACATGGCCAGATTATTAGAGTTTCAGCTTCAGCATCAGTCCTTCTAATGAATATTCAGGACTGATTTCCTTTAGGATAGACTGGTAGGATCTCCTTGCTGTTCAAGGGACTCTCAACACCACAGTTCAAAAGCATCAGTTCTTCGGTGCTCAGCTTTCTTTATAGTCCAGCTCTCACATCCATACATGACTATAGAAAAACTATGGTTTTTCCAGAAGATTGGAAAAATCACCAACTGAAGATGCCCAGAAACTCAATTCAAACTAATTTAAGCCAACACAATATTGTAGATCAATTATACTACATTTTTTTAAAGAAGTTAAAAAATACCATAAACTAGTTTTCCAACATTTAGCATATCAGTTACCTAAAGGGTCTGTTAAACCTTGGGGCTATCCCCAAAGATTCTGATTCAGAAATGAGCATTTCTAACAAGTTCTCAGGTGAACTTAATGCTGCTGCTCCAGGGATCACTAACTTGAACAATAAGTTAAAAAAAAAAAAAGGCTCATGTGATTTTTAAGTTCATGGGTCTAGGAGTCCTATTGCTGCTTTGGGTCAGGGTGGGCTAAGGGGAAGAACTTAAATACTGTAATGAGAGTGCCATCTCTTCAGTTTTATTGGTTGGGCAGATTCACTCTAGGTAAGCATTAAGTGGTCATAAATATACCTCGTAATCAAATTCATCTCAAAGAGACAGTCTTGCCCAGTTCTCTGTAACGAATGTCCTGGGGAAGACTCTGATTCATTTTAACTTATTCACATGCTTATTCCTGGGGGCAGGAGGAGGGAAATGACTGAGCCTAGGATGATGGTGAACTGTGATTGTGCAGGTTTACGCCCTGAGCATGGCCATGTGTCCAGAAGAAATTTATTTAACAGGCTTGGTCATTTCAAATCCTCTTTCTTTTAGAGTGATTTGTGTGCATAAAATTCCTCAGCTTTCCTGGGAGTATGCCTTGGTCTGGCAACTCCTTGGCCAAATTACACTTGCAAACATTCATGTCCAGATTGGAAAGACAGTCTTGACTCTAGCTTTGGAACCCATTTTATATGTAAGTATAGAGCTTAAATTACCTTAATAATAATTAAAGAAATTTTTTTCTTGTCTTCACCATGTGGTATATGGGATCTTAATTCCTCCACCAGGAATAGAGTTTGGGCCCTTGGAAGTGAGATCACAGAGTTCTAACCACTGGACCACCAGGGAATTTCCTTGACAGTTTTTTAGTCTTCAGTAATATTCTAATTATGATAGTAGCAAATTTAGACAGTTTCTAACAGTGTTACTACCAGTCCAGAAAAGAAAGTATTCAAGTAATATGAAAAGTGATGATGCAGATGAACACAGTGCAGTTCAGCAGTTCAACTGATTCCTCTCCTAAGCATAAGGTAAACCCGTTCATTCCAGAGGCCCTTTAAATGACATGATTTAATGTGACTAAAAGACATACAGATGGCATTATATACTGCCTCTACAGGGAGGAGAGGTCAGACAGCAATTGGCTCTAACACAACCCATACTAATGCATACCTACAAGCTTCCTCATCAGGGTCCATCTTTGCAAGAGCCTATTAGATTAAAATAATCAAGCACTGTGACAATACTCCCCAGATGCGGGAAAATGCGATGACTTGAATGTCATCCTAAGTGCTGTCAGACACTCACAGAATGACTATTCATGAGTGAGATTTTAATAAATGATTATTTATTTGCCTAATAAGAAACAAATATTATAAAGGTTGGGTAGAGAAGTCAAATTTGAATCCAACATCCTACTTATCATTGAATGAATTTTTTCACAGGAGCACTAAGGGATGACATTTAAAATCACAGCAGCATAAGAATTTATACCTTTTTTCTTTATATTTTTTTATTTGTTTTTAATTGGAGGATCATTACAATATTGTGTTGGTTTCTGTCATACATCAACATGAATCATCCATAAGTATATATATATATATGCTCTTCCTCTTGATCTCCCCTCCCACCTCTCACCCCATCTCACCTTTCTAGGTTGTCACAGAGCACCGGATTTGAGTTCCCTGCTTCACAGACCAATTCCCACTGACTCTCTGTTTTACATATTGTAATGTATGTGTTTCAGTGCTACTCTCTCAATTTGTCTTACCCTCTGCTTCACTCACTGGGTTCATAAGTCTGTTCTTTATGCCTGCATTTCCTTTGCTGCCCTGCAGATCAGTACCATCTTTCTAGATTCATCAGTACCATCTTTCTAGATTCCATATATATGCATTCATATATGATATTTGTTTTTCTCTTAGTATTTATACTTTTAATACATACCTTTATCAAATGTAATCTGTATAATTACACACTTTAAATAATGATAATGAGAGGATTAAGCCAATCATACAGCACAAAAACTCTTGACATAGATAAAGAATAATTAGTATCACTTTGATATTTTAAACTTAAACATTACCTCATAAACTGAGTGCCCTATGGATAATGATCATTGAAACACCATGGCTTTCAAAATACTAAAGACCAGGAAAAGGTCACTGTCAAGAAGAAAACATTACTGATCATTTATTTCATGAAAGAATGTGTTCAAAATACAGGAGTGCAAGGACCAAAAAATACATTCATTAATGAGACTATGACTTCATATAATTCCATCTATAAGAAATTTCATATCATTTTAAACTTGGTGACATTGTACATATAGTTGCATTTTTCTGTTCTCTGGAAGAGTGCATACATGATTGAAATTATTTATTTCTTGACTATCTGGTAGTATTCAACTGTAAAATTTTCTGAGTTTATTGCTTTTTTGTAAAAATAAATTTGATTTCTTTTATTAAGAAACCTGTCCAGGTTAACTTACTCAGCTGGAGGTGAACAACCAGACCTCACACACAACTGATCTTTTGAAACTGTTTTTCCTGGGGAGACTTCACAGCAGCTGACCTGAGTTTCCACCACTGCTCAAAGCAGTCTGGAACAGTACACAGGACCTTGCAACACTGCACATCAAATTCCCATGCGAGAAACCCTGGACCCTGGGCTCCAGACCTTTTAAGTTGCATATTAAAGAACTAGTCTCTTTGGTGAAATCACAGAAGAATCTATAACAGTTTTTAAATAATGATAATGAGAGGATTAAGCCAATCATACAGCACAAAAACTCTTGACATAGATAAAGAATAATTAGTATCACTTTGATATTTTAAACTTAAACATTACCTCATAAACTGAGTGCCCTATGGATAATGATCATTGAAACACCATGGCTTTCAAAATACTAAAGACCAGGAAAAGGTCACTGTCAAGAAGAAAACATTACTGATCATTTATTTCATGAAAGAATGTGTTCAAAATACAGGAGTGCAAGGACCAAAAAATACATTCATTAATGAGACTATGACTTCATATAATTCCATCTATAAGAAATTTCATATCATTTTAAACTTGGTGACATTGTACATATAGTTGCATTTTTCTGTTCTCTGGAAGAGTGCATACATGATTGAAATTATTTGTTTCTTGACTATCTGGTAGTATTCAACTGTAAAATTTTCGAGTTTATTGCTTTTTTGTAAAAATAAATTTGATTTCTTTTATTAAGAAACCTGTCCAGGTTAACTTACTCAGCTGGAGGTGAACAACCAGACCTCACACACAACTGATCTTTTGAAACTGTTTTTCCTGGGGAGACTTCACAGCAGCTGACCTGAGTTTCCACCACTGCTCAAAGCAGTCTGGAACAGTACACAGGACCTTGCAACACTGCACATCAAATTCCCATGCGAGAAACCCTGGACCCTGGGCTCCAGACCTTTTAAGTTGCATATTAAAGAACTAGTCTCTTTGGTGAAATCACAGAAGAATCTATAACAGTTTGAAAAAGAAAATATGGTAGCTTCTTCAACATTCTTGTGCTGGAAGAGATGTGATCAAAAGCTGACATTCAGGCCCTGCAATTATTGCAGGGTGATCAAGGGGAATTGTTGTACCCAGTACTTTATGACCACCTTAGCTTTTAAGGATTGAGGACCATCAATCTTCTCCCTGGTAAGAATCCCAAAACTTGTGATTCAGCTACATGATATGATGAACCAGCATCATGATCTACTCTATCAGCATTCCCCCAGAACTGATTATTTTAAGCACCAGCCTCTGACCAGTTTTCATAAAATTCTTCCTGAGACCAGACTTCTTTTCTGGGAAAGCCAGGCCATAGGAAATGAGTTTTGGACAGGTTGATCCTGTCCAAGAAACCTCTTAGGTTTTCTCTTTCTTCTTAAACCATATTTCATTGAGTTCATCAAATGTCCTGTTAAAATTTTCATACCATTCATATTACTTTTTAAATTTCTCCTCTTAAGAAAATTAATTTGCGAATTATTTGCTTTACATTTTTCAAAGAAGCCAGTTTTTTTTTTAACCTTGTGTTTCTATTACTATAGCTTGTTCTTACATTCATTGATTTCATTCAGTTAACAAATGATTGAGTTCCAACTATTGGCTAAGCATTCTTCTTGGTACTGGGAAAAAAATAGTTTGGAAATCCCTCACCTGATCAAACATGTCCTTCTAATGTAAATGACACAATATATTCTATGTTAAATGTGATATACTCAATGAAAAAAAAATATATCAGGTAGAGGAGTTAAGAACAATGAGAATGAGAATAGGGACTTCCTTGGTGGTCCAGTAGCAAGGATTCTGCACTCCTAATACAGGAGCCCGGGTTCAATCCCTGGTCAGGGAACTAGATACCACATGCCACAATTAGGACTTGCCAAATAAACAAATATTTTTTTAAAAAGAAGAATGAGAATAGGGATGTAGTTTTGTAAAAGGTGATCAAGAAAGGCCTCACAAAGAAGGTCACATTTGAGAAAGATCTGTGTAAGAGCAGGAAAGGGACTGTATTTTTCTCAGAAAGAAAAGCATTTTATGTGGAGTTATCAGCATGCTTCTGGTGTGAGAGCAACATATGGCATGTTTGAGGCTCATCACAATCTTTATGATTGCTGTGGAGCAAGTGAAAGAGAAAGAATGGAATGAGGAGAAGGAGATGTCTTTATTTCATTACTTCTTTGCTTCTACTTTCTTTGCATTAATTTTGATGCTATTTTATCTAACTTCTAATGCTTTACACAATCATTTTTAGATTTTCATCTTTTCTAATGTAAGTATTTGGGACTAGATATTTTCCTCAAAATTTATGGTTCTTGCTACATTCTTTGCATTTTATATTTTATTACTTAGTTTAATAATTTGTTGTTGTTCAGTCACTAAGTCACATCCAACTCTTTGCCACCCCATGGACTGCAGCACACCTGGCTTCCTTGTCCTTCACTGTCTCCCAGAGTTTTCTCAAACTGTGTCCATTGAGTCAGTGATGCCATCCAACCATCTTATCCTCTGTTATTCCCTTCTCCTCCTGCCCTCAATCTTCCCCACAATATTTTTCAATGAGTTAGCTCTTCACATTAGGTGTCCAAAGTACGGAAGCTTTGGTTTCAACATCAGTCCCTCCAATAAATATTCAGGGTTGACATCCTTTAGGATTGACTGGTTTGATCTCCTTAAAGGGACTCTGAGTCTTTTCCAGCACCACATTTGAAAGCATCAATTCTTTGCCTCTCAGCCTTCTTTATGGTCCAACTCTCACATCCGTACATGACCACTGGCAAAACCATAGCTTTGACTAGATGAACCTTTGTTGGCAGAGTGATGTCTCTGTTTTTTCATACATTATCTAGGTTTGTCATAGCTTTCCTTCCAAGGTTCCAATAATAGACCAATGTTATTCTGACAGGTGTAAATTGATATCTCATTTTGATTTTAATTTCTCTGATGATTAGCAAGGTGAGCATCTTTTCATGAGTCTGGTAGCAGTTTTATATATCTTCTTTGAAAATATTTCTATTCAGACCTTCTGTCCATTTTTTAATCAATTTTTTAAATTGAGCTCTATGAGCTGTTTATATATTTTGGATATTAACCCCTTTTTAGACATACCATTTGCAAATTTTTTCTCCCATTCAGTAGGTTGTCTTTTCATTTTGTCAATGTCTCTTTGGCTGTGCAAAAGTTTTTAAGTTTAATTAGGGCCCATTTGATGATGGACAGAGAAATTGGTGATGGAGAGGGAAGCCTAGTGTGCCACAATCCATGGGTTCACAGAGAATCGGACATGACTGAATGACTGAACTGAACTGAACGGAGGGCCCATTTGATTATTTTTGCTTTTGTTTACTTTGCCTGAGGAGATAGATTCAGAAAAAAAAATATTGCTAATATTTAAGTCAGAGAGTGTTCTGCTTCTGTTTTTATAATTCTTGGTTTTAGATTTAGGTCTTTAATCAATTTTCCAGTAGCAAGGATTCTGCACTCCTAATACAGGAGCCCGGGTTCAGTCCCTGGTCAGGGAACTAGATACCACATGCCACAATTAGGACTTGCCAAATAAACAAATATTTTTTTAAAAAGAAGAATGAGAATAGGGATGTAGTTTTGTAAAAGGTGATCAAGAAAGGCCTCACAAAGAAGGTCACATTTGAGAAAGATCTGTGTAAGAGCAGGAAAGGGACTGTATTTTTCTCAGAAAGAAAAGCATTTTATGTGGAGTTATCAGCATGCTTCTGGTGTGAGAGCAACATATGGCATGTTTGAGGCTCATCACAATCTTTATGATTGCTGTGGAGCAAGTGAAAGAGAAAGAATGGAATGAGGAGAAGGAGATGTCTTTATTTCATTACTTCTTTGCTTCTACTTTCTTTGCATTAATTTTGATGCTATTTTATCTAACTTCTAATGCTTTACACAATCATTTTTAGATTTTCATCTTTTCTAATGTAAGTATTTGGGACTAGATATTTTCCTCAAAATTTATGGTTCTTGCTACATTCTTTGCATTTTATATTTTATTACTTAGTTTAATAATTTGTTGTTGTTCAGTCACTAAGTCACATCCAACTCTTTGCCACCCCATGGACTGCAGCACACCTGGCTTCCTTGTCCTTCACTGTCTCCCAGAGTTTTCTCAAACTGTGTCCATTGAGTCAGTGATGCCATCCAACCATCTTATCCTCTGTTATTCCCTTCTCCTCCTGCCCTCAATCTTCCCCACAATATTTTTCAATGAGTTAGCTCTTCACATTAGGTGTCCAAAGTACGGAAGCTTTGGTTTCAACATCAGTCCCTCCAATAAATATTCAGGGTTGACATCCTTTAGGATTGACTGGTTTGATCTCCTTAAAGGGACTCTGAGTCTTTTCCAGCACCACATTTGAAAGCATCAGTTCTTTGCCTCTCAGCCTTCTTTATGGTCCAATCTCACATCCGTACATGACCACTGGCAAAACCATAGCTTTGACTAGATGAACCTTTGTTGGCAGAGTGATGTCTCTGTTTTTTCATACATTATCTAGGTTTGTCATAGCTTTCCTTCCAAGGTTCCAATAATAGACCAATGTTATTCTGACAGGTGTAAATTGATATCTCATTTTGATTTTAATTTCTCTGATGATTAGCAAGGTGAGCATCTTTTCATGAGTCTGGTAGCAGTTTTATATATCTTCTTTGAAAATATTTCTATTCAGACCTTCTGTCCATTTTTTAATCAATTTTTTAAATTGAGCTCTATGAGCTGTTTATATATTTTGGATATTAACCCCTTTTTAGACATACCATTTGCAAATTTTTTCTCCCATTCAGTAGGTTGTCTTTTCATTTTGTCAATGTCTCTTTGGCTGTGCAAAAGTTTTTAAGTTTAATTAGGGCCCATTTGATGATGGACAGAGAAATTGGTGATGGAGAGGGAAGCCTAGTGTGCCACAATCCATGGGTTCACAGAGAATCGGACATGACTGAATGACTGAACTGAACTGAACGGAGGGCCCATTTGATTATTTTTGCTTTTGTTTACTTTGCCTGAGGAGATAGATTCAGAAAAAAAAATATTGCTAATATTTAAGTCAGAGAGTGTTCTGCTTCTGTTTTTATAATTCTTGGTTTTAGATTTAGGTCTTTAATCAATTTTTAGCTCGTTTTGAATATAGTGTGAGAAAATGTTCTAATTTTGTGTTTTCACATGTAGATGTCCAGTTTTCTCAGCACCACTGATTTAGGACCCTCTCTTTTCTGCATTTTATGTTTTTGCCTCTTTTGTTATAGCTTAATTGACCATATAGTTGCACGTGTTTATTTCTGGGCTGTCTATTCTATTCCATCTATCTATGTGCCTGTTTTTGTGCCATTACCATACTGTTTTGATTATTGTAGCTTGTGGTATAGTCTGAAGTCAGGGAGTCTGATTGGCTTTCATTTTTGAAATGTGCTTCCATGAGTTTAAACTTGCTGCCATTACATGATTGTTATTTCACCTGAATGAATGGGAGTTCATGGAGACTAGAGCATTATCTAAATCAACTTCTTTTCAGAGCAAAATAAGATACCTAATGTATAATGGATCCTCAAAATAGACAGTTGCTGGGTGAGTAGAGTTTATTATAGCCATACATGCTTAGTCATTCAGTCATACCTGACTCTTTGCAACCCTGTGGTCTGTAGCCCACCAGGCTCTTCTGTCCATGGGATTTTCCAGGGAAAAATACTGATGTGGGTTGCCATTTCTTCCTTCAGGGTATCTTCCCAACCCAGAAATCAAATCCACATCTCCTGTGTCTCCTGCACTGTAGACAAATTCTTTACTGTTGAACTTCTGGGGAAGCCACCATTGTTCTATTATTAATTTTTTAGATGATATTCTCTTTTTTCTTCTTGGTTATTATTCTATTACTGGAATTTTTTTTAATTTGCTTCCCCATCAGGAAAAATTAAACCACCTAGTAAAAATGGTTTTGTGACTATTTAAAACATCAGATTTTTTTTATATTTCTTTGAATGTTTCTTCTATTTATAGTATCTAACCAGACTAGGGATTTGGTTCTACATTATAAAAATGAGAAGATTTGTTTCTATTTTGTCTTATGTTGGGCTTTTAAGAGAAAAAGATGCCCCCAAAACATGGAAGAAGACTAAAGCCTGATTTTCAGAAAACACAAGTAAATTGTGTTTTAAGCAGTGGGATAGATAGTATGTAATTTTTCCTTGGTGATTCAGATGGTGAAGAACTTGCCTGCAGACTCAGGAGATCAGGGTTTGGTCCCTAGGTTGGGAAGATCCCGTGAAGAAGGAAATGGCAACCCACTCTAGTATTTTTGCCTAGAGAACTTTATGGTCAGAAGAGCCTGGTGGGCTACAGTCCATGGAGTCACAAAAAGACACGACTAAGCAACTGACACACACAAACACATATTACAGTATTGCACTGCTGATCCTGTCCATTTCCTCAAGTACTGTTAAACTTGGTTAACACCAAAAAGTCTTTTGTGATAAGTTTATCTGACAGCAGGTAAGCAAGATGTGGTAAGAGCAATATTGCAGAGGAACTTGGAATGTTAGGTCCATGAATGAAGGCAAATTGGAAGTGTTCAAACAGGAGATGGCAAGAGTGAACATTGACATTTTAGGAATCAGTGAACTAAAATGGACTGGAAAGATGAACTGAACTCAGATGACCATTATATCTACTACTGTGGGCAAGAATCCCTTAGAAGAAATGGAGTAGCCAGTATAGTCAACAAAAGAGTCCAAAATGCAGTACTTGGATGCAGTCTCAAAACGACAGAATGATCTCTGTTCATTTCTAGGCAAACCATTCAATATCACAGTAATCCATGTCTATACCTCAACCATTAATACTGAAGAAGCTGAAGTTGAACAGCTTTATGAAGACCTACAAAGGCCTTCTAGAACACCCAAAAAAGATATCCTTTTCATTACAGGGGCTGCTGCTGCTGCTAAGTCATTTCAGTCATGTCCAACTCTGTGCAACCCCATAGACAGCAGCCCACCAGGCTCTCACATCCCTGGGATTTTCCACTGGAGTGCGTTGCCATTTCCTTCTCTAACGCATAATAGTGAAAACTGAAAGTGAAGCCGCTCAGTCGTGTGTGACTCTTAGTGACCCCGTGGACTGCAGCCTACCAGGCTCCTCTGTTCATGAGATTTTCCAGGCAAGAGTGCTGGAGTGGGTCACCATTGCTTTGTCATTATAGGGGACTAGAATGCAAAAGTAGGAAGTCAAGAAGCCCCTGCAGTAACAGGGAAATTTGGCCTTGGAGTACAGAATGAAGCAGGGCAAAAGCTAATAGAGTTTTGCCAAGAGAACACACTGGTCATAGCAAATACCCTCTTTCAACAACACAAGAGAAGTCTCTACACATGGGCATCACCAGATGGTCAATACCAAAATCAGATTGATTATATTCTTTGCTGCCAGAGATGAAGAAGCTCTACCCAGTCAGTAAAATTAAGACTGGGAGCTGACTGTGGCTCAGATCATGAACTCCTTATTGCCAAATTAAGACTTAATTGACAAAACTAGGGAGAACTACTAGCCCATTCAGGTATGACCTAAACAAATCCTTTACAATTATATGGTGGAAGTGAGAAATAGATTCAAGGAATTAGATCTGATAGACAGAGTGCCTGAAGAACTATGAACAGAAGTTTGTGACACTGTATGGGAAGCAGGGTTCAAGACCATCCCCAAGAGGAAGAAATGCAAAAAAAAAAAAAAAGTGAAATGGCTGTCTGAGGAGGCCTTACAAATAGCTGAGAAAGGAAGAGAAGCTAAAAGCAAAGGAGAAAAGGAAAGATACACCCACTGAATGCAGACTTCCAAAGAATAGCAAGGAGAGATAAGAAAGACTTCTTTAGTTATCAAAGCAAAGAAATAGAGGAAAACAGCAGAATGGGAAAGACTAGAGCTCTCTTCAAGAAAATGAGAGTTATCAAGGGAACATTCCATGCAAAGATGGGGTCAGTAAAGGACAAATGGTATGGACCTAACAGAAGCAGAGATATTAAGAAGAAGTGGCAAGAATGCACAGAAGCAATATACAATAAAGATCTTCATGACCCAGATAACCGTGGTGGTGTGATCACTCACCTAGAACCAACATCCTGGAATGCGAAGTCAAGTGGGTCTTAGGAAGCATTACTATGAACAAAACCAGTGGAACTGATGGAATTCCAGTTGAGCTATTTCAAATCTTAAAAATGATGCTGTGAAAGTACTGCCCTCAGTATGCCAGCAAATTTGGAAAACTCAGCAGTGGCCACAGGACTGTAAAAGGTCAGTTTTCATTCTAATCCCAAAGAGAGGCAATGCCAAAGAATATTCAAATTATCACACAATTGCACTCATCTCACATACTAGTAAAGTAATGCTCAAAATTCTCCAAGCTAGGCTTCAGCAATATGTGAACCGTGAACTTCTAGATGTTCAAGCTGGATTTAGAAAGAGCAAAGGAACCAGAGATCAAATTGCCAAAGTCTATTGGATCATTAAAAAATCAAGAGAGTTTCAGTAAAAACATTTATTTCTGCTTTATTGACTATGCTAAAGCCTTTGACTGTGTGGATTACAATAAACTGTGGAAATCAGTACCACCTGATCTGCCTCTTGAGAAATCTGTATGCAGGTCAAGAAACAACAGTTAGAACTGGACATGGAACAACAGACTGGTTTCAAATCAGGAAAGGAGTACATCAAGGCTGTATATTTTCACCCTGCTTATCTAACTTATATGCAGGGTACATCATAAGAAATGCTGGATTGGATGAAGCACAAGCTGGAATCAAGATTCTCAGAAGAAATATCAATAACCTCAGATATGCAGATGACACCACCCTTATGGCAGAAAGTGAAGAAGAACTAAAGAGCCTCTTGATGAAAGTGAAAGAGGAGAATGAAAAAGGTGGCTTAAAGCTCAACATTCTGAAAACTGTGTCATGGCATCCGGTTCCATCACTTCACAGCAAATACATGGAGAAACAGTGGAAACAGTGACAGACTTTATTTTTTGGGCTCCAAAATCACTGCAGATGGTGACTGCAGCCATGAAATTAAAAGACACTTGCTCCTTGGAAGAAAAGCTATGACCAATCTTGACAGCATATTTAAAAGCAGAGACATTACTTTGCCAACAAAGGTCCATCTAATCAAAGCTATGGTTTTTCCAGTAACCATGTATGGATGTGAGAGTTGGACTATAAAGAAAGCTGAGCACTGAAGAATTGATGCTTTTGAACTGTGGTGTTGGAGAAGACTCTTGAGAGTCCCTTAGACTGCAAGGAGATCCAACCAGTCCTTCCTAAAGGAAATCAGTCCTGAATATTCATTGGAAGGACTGATGCTTCACAAGCTGGAATCAAGATTGCTGGGAGAAATATCAATAACCTCAGATATGCAGATGACACCACCCTTATGGCAGAAAGTGAAGAAGAACTAAAGAGCCTCTTGATGAAAGTGAAAGAGGAGAATGAAAAAGGTGGCTTAAAGCTCAACATTCTGAAAACTGTGTCATGGCATCCGGTTCCATCACTTCACAGCAAATACATGGAGAAACAGTGGAAACAGTGACAGACTTTATTTTTTGGGCTCCAAAATCACTGCAGATGGTGACTGCAGCCATGAAATTAAAAGACACTTGCTCCTTGGAAGAAAAGCTATGACCAATCTTGACAGCATATTTAAAAGCAGAGACATTACTTTGCTAACAAAGGTCCATCTAATCAAAGCTATGGTTTTTCCAGTAACCATGTATGGATGTGAGAGTTGGACTATAAAGAAAGCTGAGCACTGAAGAATTGATGCTTTTGAACTGTGGTGTTGGAGAAGACTCTTGAGAGTCCCTTAGACTGCAAGGAGATCCAACCAGTCCTTCCTAAAGGAAATCAGTCCTGAATATTCATTGGAAGGACTGATGCTGAAGCTGAAACTCCAATAATTCAGCCACCTGATACGAAGAACTGACTCATTTGAAAAGACCCTGATGCTGGGAAAGATTGAAGGTGGGAGAAGAAGGGGATGACAGAGGATGAGATGGTTGGATGGCATCACCAAGTTGATGGACATGAGCTTGAGTGAACTCTGGGAGTTTGTGATGGACAGGGAAGCCTGGCATGCTGCAGTCCATGGGGTTGCAAAGAGCCAGACATGACTGAGCAACTGAACTGAAGTGAAACAAGATGAATTACATGTCTAAGAAAATGTGATTTGAACAAGGGCAGCTTGAGTAGGGTAACAAAATGACTCATAAGCTGAGCTACTTCGAAAGAGGCAGAAGTCTCATAAACAACATTTTTTCTTGTGCTATACTTTCCATTAGACATTAAATAAAGATTTAATCCTATCTTCCTTAGATTTTTAGAAGCAATATGAGCTTAGTTGAGAGTTGAGAATTAGTTGTATAGAAGAGAGAAGACGTTTTGTGATTGTTCAAATACAGTTGAGTAGTAGAGAAATAAGACAGTAAGTTTGCAAAGAAACAAAACACAAAAAAACTAAAATATCTACTTGAAAAAAATGTGTATTAACCTTTTCTGAAACTACTAAAATTGACATCAAGAAAGACTGTTTATACTACACAGGAAAAACAAATTTGAAACTAAAAATTATTTCTTGTATTTAACTTAGCTTTAAGTTAAATTTTATAAGTTTATGTGCTATTTTTTTAGGTTATATATGAATAAGACAGATGCTACTTTGAGCTCTGGATGTTCAAAGAAAATGGCTGCTAATCTACTTATCCGAGGACAATAAGTTTTATCTTGTGCTCAGAAAAAAATCAGGAAGACATTTTTACCTATTTCACCAAAACAGCAGGATAAGCTTCAAACTAATCTTTCTCTTTCAGCAAAACCACATATAAAAATGAGTGAATATAAAATCTTAATATAATTCTTTAGATTTGAATAGCATCTTTCTTCCAAGAGCTTAAAGCAATTTGCTTTATGTTCTTATTCAGTCTAGAAACCCTTCTGTGATGAAGATGTACATTACATGATAGACAAATATGTATTTTTACCTTCATTCTATGAATAGGAGAATTAATACTTAATAGATTAAGGCTGATTGGCTCAAGATTACAAAGCTGAATCCAGATTTCCTGACTTCCTGGCCAAATCTCTTCCAAAGACTTTATTTACACTTTAAGCAATGCAGAAACTCCTTTTCTCCTACTTGATTTCAGTGATTGACTCCTTGTCAGGTCAGGCAAATGTCATGCTGTCTTCCAAAAATTAGATTCTTTCTCACCTCCATATTTCCACCCAGGCAGAATGCTCTTTCTCCCTTTGATGTATTCAAATCCTTTCTTCAGGTCCCACCTCATTTAAAAATCATCCTCTGCCTGAAAGGGCTCAACTTTTGTGGCTTCAACCAACAAAATGACTACATTTATCCAATATGTTTAACCAACCATAACCATGATTCTGGTGTGGTAAGACTATCAGCACATCTCAGAAGGAAGTACTCCATTACTTTGTTTTCTTTGCGGACAGGGGCCATGTCTTTGTCATTTTTGTTTGTTCAGTCCCTAACATATGGCCAGAAATACAGTAGACTGTGAGGGTAAGTGCTTGCTAAGAGAAGGTTTTGCATAAAGCCATGTTGATAAAGTCCTTTCTGAAAATTTATGGAATAGCTGACATATAGAACAACAACTATTATTATATACTCATGTTAGTATGTTTGAATCACAGAGCACAATGTTGATTCAGTTGATGGTAAATAAAGCTGGCAACTACCTCATAACCACTGCTGGCTCCCTGCTCATCCTGTAATGTCTTTGATGTCTGTCGACAAGCTTGTGATGGTTACAGATGTAAGCAGCCTTTCAACTGTGCCCTCATCCCATCATACCATTCTTAGTCGCTAGCTACATTCCCTGGGCTTATCCCACTTTTGGTTATTCTCCAAATAGCTGCTTATATATTACCAAGCCATCCCTGGTTTTTGAGCAGGGATATGAGAGAGTGTGCATGTGATGGTAGATCGTAATATGGCAGCTGAGGCATCTCTCTCCTCTTTCTGCCATGTTCACTTTTTCCTCCCTTTTTCAATATTTCAACTCTTTTCTGAACTGACAAACAGAAATCAGACTTTTCCAGGTGATTATTTTCTGAGCTTACAAACAGGAATTAGACTTTTCATGTGATTATGGGCTTCCTGTTTTACCATATTGTTTGACATGTGGCTCTCCAAGTACCTAACAATGAATCAGACACGTAGTAGATGCTTGGTAAAAACTAATGAGTTCATCAGCCTCCTAAAAGGAGTTCAACGGAGGCACTTCTGAAATACCAGAAGGAAAAGTCAAGGTGACTAATGTTGATAAGAATTACTATTCAACCCTCAAATCAGTGGTAGAATTGCTACTTCTAAAAGCAATTCTTAACCAACAGAAACCCAATCCAGCAAGCCATATATCTATTTAGTTAAATTGCTGTCTTTTCTACTTTTCTCTCAGAAGCATAAGAAATGTTTTTTAGTAGGAATAACAGAACCAAAAACTTCCTATTTTTCCAGATTCTTGGCAAACTGGAATAGGAAAACAGAAACAAGATTGCCATTAAAACTGAAGTTACATAAGAGATATTGAGATCATCAAAAGCACTGAGCTTCATTTACCTATGAATAATTAAGAATCAAGTTTAAAAAGTATGATTTAAAAGATGGCAGATCCCCAGTATCCTAGAGACTCTGGCACTTGCATTTTTTAAATTATGTTCATCAGCTTTAATATTATAAGGCAAAGCTTTCAAACTAAGATCTCATTGCTTCTCTTGCTCTGCCTTTCCACTGTTCATTAAAAACAAAAATAGATGTGGGACTCTCCCACCCATTTTTATGAACTTTTGTTAACATTCATTGAAGGACTCATGTATATGCTAAGCCTTATTAGAGAGAGCATTGGTTTTGCATTTTCCATGATCTTGACATAATTTGGTACTGTAATCCACAGACTATTGTGATTGTACCTTTTGTTTCACCTTAAAGCCAAAAGCAACTCAAGTTAAATGCCAAGCTTCCCTAAGTTATAAATTTAGAATCTCTCCGATGTGCTTGTTTGCAGGGTGCATTAGCCCACCGCCTGGTGTTGATTAGCACACTCTCTCCAAGTAGTGTATTGACTCCCAAATGTGCTTCCCATTTATCATAATTATGTTCATTTATTCTTATCCTAATAACGACAGCTTTCATGTAAAATGAAGGGAGAAAATAAGATTAATATCTTCTCAGTACCCCTTTCACATCATGCACAAGCACATGGGATTCTGAATCCAACATGTGTCTTCTCGGAATTTGGATTTTAGTCTCATTATTATTATTACTCTCCTTTAAACATGGTCTGAAGATAACCATCTTTCACGTCTTTAGAAATGGTCAAGCAATAAACGTCACACTGAGGTAAGCACAGTAAGGAAGCGGGGGCACAGCTTTATCATTTGTGTTGTCAATGAGGGGAAAATAATGACAATGGAAAATTAGGCCAGTCATCTGGTAAAGTAAAGCCCAGTGTATTACTTTTATAAATGTATGTATTTAGGCCTGAGAAATAGTATTTTTAAGTTTGATCATTGGAGAATATATTGGAGGTATGTATTCAGGTTTGAAAAAGTGAAAGTGTTAGCCACTCAGTTGTGTCCAACTCTTTGTGACCCCAAGGACTATAGCTCACCAGTCTCCTCAGTCCATAGCATTTTCCAGGCAAGAATACTGAAGCCATTCCCTTCTCTAGGGGATCTTCCTGACTCAGAGATTGAACATGTGTCTCTTGCATCTCCTGCTTTGGCAGGTGGATTCTTTACCACTAGCACCACATGGGAAGCCTTACAAAAATTTTTAAAAAGAAAAGAAATGACTGGGTAGATGGCAGATAGTAATGCACCTCCCCTCTCAGGAAACCTAAAATGATAAATTTTCGCTGCAGTTCTTCACCTGGAGCTATAAAGGCACTTTTGCATGTCCTGTGGACTTAATGCCATTTTGCCTTCTTGCTATTGGGCATGCAATAGTTAAATTTACAAAAAAAAATTTTTTTTGAGCAGCTGCTATAAGAAGGGTGAAAAAAATGAGAGGATGTTTACTGATGTTGCTCAAGGAATGTCATGGTGTTTATAGTTAACAGTCCACAAAGGATGCCTTTCCAACTGTAACTTTCTCAGGAGGGAAGTTGTGGAACAAATCTCTTATCTGGTCTAGAATAGCATAGAATGCTCAGATTAGACACAGGGCTGCTGAGTATCTTCTTTCCTGATAGGAAGAAGATGACAAAGATTGCTATTTAAAATTAATTTGAGTCTACTGCGTTCACCATCATTTGCGAACTGTAAGTAGCAACACAGGAAATGACCAATCAAAACACATGGAACATAGTCAAGAATGGTGTGGCAGGAACATCAGAGACACCAGAAAACTGAGGAACTAACTACAAGTCAATAAAAGGGCTCTTTCCAGTTCTTAGAAAGGAATACTAAAAATGGATATAAAAAGCCTGATGTACTACTTTTATCAATATATATATTTACAGTTAACTTACATTACATTATAGTGAAGAGTGTGGTTGGACATGCCAACACTTTCTCCAACTGTGTTTCTAATGCCCTCCATTTTGAGCAGGGTTTCCATAGCACAATTGATATTTTGGACCAGAAAATTCTTTTTTTTGTGGATGGAATGTCCTGTGCATTGTAGGGTGTTTATCAACATCTTAGGCTTCTAACCACTTTATGTCAGCATTTACCCCGTGGGGGTGACAATAAAAATACCTCCAGAATTGCCAAGTGTCCTGGGGAGGGAGAGATGCAGAGACTAGAGTGCTCCCTTTGAGAACAGCTGACCTAGAAGGATAGATAAGACATATCTTATGCTAAAGTCAAGATTGTGGCTGATAGATTTGAAAATTGTCTAGTATAATTATGGATGGAGGGTTGGCAACATTTATTTCTGATTACACATGCCTCATGTTAAAGGCAAGGATTGATTTCAGCTAGATGAAGCATCTGTGCAAAGTAAGTTCTTTTTGCCTTCGTGGAAAGACTAACCTACAAAATGCAAGGAGCTAAGGAACCAACTCAGGGATTTCCAGATGTCTTTAAAACTTGGCTGAAGGTAAGCATTCCATCACTTATTTTAGGAAATGGTGTTGTTGTTGTTGTTGTTGTTGTTGTTGTTTTTTGCCTTTCCCTTTGCTGCCAGTTCAGTACAAAGCCAATCGAAATAAACCATTTTCAACTGCTTACTTACCAAAGGAGAGGGCTTCCCTAGTGGCTCAGGGGTAAAGAATCTGCCTGCCAATGCAAGAGATGCAAGAGACACAGGTTCAATCCCTGTGTCAGGAAGATCCCCTGGAGTAGGAAATGGCAACGCACTCCAGTATTCCTGCCTAGAAAACTCCATGGACACAGGAGTCTGGTGGGCTACAGTACATGGGGCTGCAAAGATTCAGATGCAACTGAGCATGCATATGCTTAAGGAATACTTCTAAAACTCATTCAACCTCAATTTGGATATCTTTAGTTATTTATACATGGCCATGTAGGATGTCATTATTCCCAATAAGGAATAAAACAACTTTAAAATAAATATACCTCCAAAGACACCAGCCATTTCAGGAAGAGAGTTTATTAAATTAGCACTTGACACACCAGCACCTTGGAGGGTGGAAATGTCATGTGATACCATCTCCAACCTCTAATGCTCACTGTTTTTCAGCTCATCTGAGTAACCAGGTATGCAGGTATTTACTCAAATTATTTAAAACTTGATTTCTGAACACTGAGAAGATGGTTCCAAATAGGTACTTTATTAGTGATTTGGGCAGAACTGCTAATTAACAAAGATTTATTTTGATCCTCAATCTTTTTTTTCTGTTCGTGAAGGAGTAATAGAAAAGCTGTTTTATAAGTACCTTTTGTGGGCTAGGTGAGAATTTGACTGACAGAGTACACAGATTTTATGCACTTAGAATTCCTTGAGATTATTGTGGTCTTAAAGAAAAATGTGCATAATTTACATAATTTCAGAGGAAAGTCATTTATATTCACTTAGGAACAAGTAAGGAAGGGATGAGCAAAGGTGATGGTCTTGGAGAACACAAGGAATGATATGATTGGAGCATTAGAGAGACAGTATGTGTGTCTGTGTGTGTGTGTTTGAGCTCTGTACTTGGTAAGTATTTTGTTCATTGCATCTACCAATAACTTCAGAGATGGATCAAGAATGAATTTGTCTCTGTAATATTTTTTCCACAACACTGGTGAGTTGTCAGGCAAGATACAAATTTGTAGGCTTACATTCTGGTCCACCCATTAATCACTCAGCATAGGATTATTCTGGTACCCTCAATAGTAAATTTAGTATCAAATTAGATAGTGTTAGACTGTCTTCTGGACCTGTAAGCTGCACTTTTGTAGTAAATACATTTTTATCTAGACTTTGAACTACAAGCCAAATTTAAAGGCTTGGTATTTTTTTGGGGGGGGGATGGTTTTTTTGTTTTTATTTTTATTTATTTTTTTGCTGAACAGCCTAAATTTCTCCGTATTTTCCTCATGTTTAAAAATCACAGCATTTTTAAAAATGAGTGTTAGTTGCATAAGATTATTTCATATGCAGAAATATTATAGATTATTAAGTATCATTCACTAAAATAATTTTAACAAAACTGGTTAGCTTATTGATTAATAAAAATGTTAATAATATAAACAGGTAGGGGTGATTCAATTTTAATATCCCATAGTGTAAGATTACCAACTGAGAAAATAATTATTCCCCTAAAAAATGGTTTGTGTTCATGTTGCATATTTCTGTTGTTCTCCAATGTCCTCAATATCGGTCACTGCCAGAGGCAAATGTTAGACAAGACAGACAAATGGTCTGATCTAGAATGGCAAATTCTATGTTTCCTTAATACAGTCTCCTAGAATGACAGCAGTTATGTATTTTTAAGTCGGCTCTTCCATTATGACGATAAATGGTTATTTAAATACAGTCAGGTTCAAATTACACTCGCGGAAAATGCAGCAGGGAGAAGTATCAAAGACAAAGAACTTTTAAATAAATCTCATCTCTCCTCCCGCCATATGAGGTAATTTCCATGCCAGATGGCAGATGTTTATGCTGGTACTTAAAAGAAGTAAAAATTAAATAGATCTCAAAACTTAATTGTTTTAGTTTAAAAATTGCTCTCCAAGAAAGAGGAGATTAGTGGAGATGTTATTTAGAATAATCTCAAAAACTCAGGATATTAATGGAGAATTTTAATTTGGAAAAAAATTAACTCTTAAGTCATTCATTCTTTTGAGAGTTATTATTGAAATTTGATATTACTTTTCAAGTACTTTTTAAAAATGCTTTTTCTAGAAGGGATGGCCAAAAATCTTCAAAAGACTATATTTTAATGTACAATGATTTAATCAGCTCTTTAAAATTGTACAATAGATGAGATATTTAGACACAATCAATCATGATTTTTATCGGTATGAGAAAAGTTATCTGTCCAAGACTGATTTTTTATGATGAGGAACAACTCAACACAGAATACAAAGAATCTTCCCAGAACAACTGTTACATGGGTAACTGTTGTTTCCTCAGACAAAAGCAATCAACATATCAGTGAGAAAACTCTTCTTCCCTTGAAAACTTGGTATGATAGAGGAAAATGTCATTAATATAACATTTAAATTTATTGCAAAAAAAAGCAAATTTGATCTGATTTTTATATGGATACTTTTCTGGAAATACATTAACACTGATCAGAAATAAATCTTGCTTTCTTGATTTAAAATGCAGGATAAAGTTTTTAGCAAACATTTCTGGATATCTCAGTTGAAGGACCACTATAAGCCCAAATAACTCGCAATCTTTTGAAACTTTTGTATTTGGAAAACTTTTCCAAACATTTTTCTTTGTACTATAAGTAGTATAGAAAAATGGTCAATTATGGGAAAATAACATTTCGATTAGTAAATTATAGTGAAACATTTTATAAATTTATAAGAACTAGAAAATCCATAATATTATTGAACTTCTGAATTCTGAACCATCAATTCAACAAACCTCAACAGAGCCCTAAAGATGAGTTCTCTGTTTTGCTATGTATAGAAATAAGATTTCCATGTAAGCAAAAATAAGAAACAATCTCTTTTCTCAACTCGTTTATATTTTTTTTATTTTGGGGCGTGTGTGTGTGTGTGTGTGTGTGTGTGTGTGTGTGTGTGTGTGTGACAGAGAGAGAGAGAGAGAGAGAGAGAGAGAGAAGCTCTGGAGGCTTTTAGGGGGAAAAAATAGTTTAATTATCCAAGGCCAAGTTTCAGCTTTGTTTTTCGTTTACAAAGTTTAAAATACATCGTTATTTATTTGAGGCAGAGTTACAAATTGCATAACCAACAAAGAGCAGCTCACTCTGATCATCTGTGAGATTCTGGCCTCTGAGTACATAGTGCCTTTCTACAAGGAAGACTTAAGCTTTGAGGAGGTTTGCCCCTAATTTACTTGTGAGCAGGCATCCTTAACACATCCTTAAATTTCTCCACTCTGCATTCTCAGTTTCTGGGTTGTGTCTGACATTTTATGACCCCATGAACTGTAGCCCCTCAGGCTCCTCTGTCCATGGGATTTTCCAGGCAAGAATCCTGGAGTGAGTTGCCATTTCCTCCTCCAGGGGTTCTTCGAGACTCAGGGATCAAACTCGTGTCTCTTGCTGAGTCACCTGGGAAGCGCTCTCTTCTCTTCAACAGGCGCAAATGCTCTCACAAGTCTAGCCTAGCTGCTTTCTTCGATTATCACAGTCCTACTGGAGGACAGTGAGTGGGTCCATGGGATTCTAGGACCGCGTCTTCGAAAAAGAGCTGCGGTCCGTGGGGTTGCAGAGTCGGACACGACTGAGCAACTGAACTGAACTGACCTGACCTGAAAGTGCTAGGGAAGCTACAGTAAAAAGGAACCTCAAACAATCAGTCAAATAAAATAGAACTCCAGCTTTCTCACATTTAACAGTGCAGAGATGTGTTAGAGGCTCAGAATACATCATAGCTTTCCCGGTCAAGATTCTCTCCCCCTCCTTTTCTATAATCTCCTAAGTGTTGCTCACTGCGCACGGGGGTGAAGGTGATTCACCACCACCCTTCGAAAGGTGAGAGAAGTAAAAGGCAGTTTCATTGTTTTTTAAAAGAAAATGTCCTAGACATTGAGCATATTATCTTAGCAAGACTGAGGAATGTAGTCCCTAGCTAGGCGGCCATGCTGCTTCTACTGCTAAGTGATGACTGACTCTTCCCTCGTCCCTGGGATTCTCCAGGCAAGAACACTGGAGTGGGTTGCCATTTCCTTCTCCAGTGCGTGAAAGTGGAAAGTGAAAGCCAGGCACCCTACCAAAAATGGTGGCGGTGGGCAATGGGGGAGCGGGAAGCAGTGTGAGGAGTGATGGGGGGTTCCGTTCTTACAAAGAGAAGGGGTGAATAGACACTGTGTGGGGCAATCAGCGATCTGTGTCTTAAACATTCAATACATGGTTTATAAAATAACGCTTCTGATTAATCTATCTTCCAACAAATACTTCCTGAGTGCCTGTTTTGAATACAGCACTTATTAAATCCACAAGGAATTTTAACTATACACAAATTTTGACCCAGAAGAAACTTTTGATATGTTTAGAGACATAAACTTTATACACCAATAATAATACTGTCAATAGTGTTGCTAATAACATTATATCATAGGCACTCAATCAATGGTGCAGAAAATGTGTGATATTAGTATTCAGTATTCTTTTTCCTGATAGGAAGACTAGAGGAGAGGCAGCAGCCAATTCATGGATGTCCATTCTTCCTTTGTACTTTTCACCTGTTAATAACAAGGACACAGACTTCCCTGGTTGTCCAGTGGTTAAGAGTTCGCCTTGCAATGCAGAGGACACAGGTTAGATCTCTGGTTGGGGAAGATTCCACATGCCACAGGACAGCTAAGCTGGTTTGCTATAACTACTGAAGCCCACACGCCCTAGAGTCTGTGCTCCACAACAAGAGAAGCCACCAAAATGAGAAATAGTGCAGCACAGCTAGAGAAAGCCCACCCACAGCAATGAAGACCCAGCACGACTGAAAATAAATAAATTAGCTAATTATAAAAGATAATAAGAACCCAATACAAATAAAGCCATTCCAGTCTTCAAACCATAAAACTATCTTCAAAAAATTACATCTATGAATTACACATATATGAAATTCTATATCTACATATGTATGTGGAGCAAGAGAATGTTATTTGTATTAATTTTGGCATATATATTACTCCCATACTCACCTTTTAGTTAAGCAGCATCCGTTCGTATTGTTAGTGAGGTTGAATCAATCAACTGCATTCTCTAATGATGGAAGCAGATGGAAATAGAATGAGCTTCTGAATCTTCCTCAAGGGCATTGTAGAGAACGCTGCACCCTTAACTGAAAATTGCCAATTTCGCAATAGAGTTGGCCAATGTAGACATAGTCTTATATTTTCACTAATTTTGAATTAATACTCTAGAAACCAGCAGCTGACAATGAGCCTGAACAGTTGGTTTAACACCTGAGGCCTCTTTTAAAGACCATTCTCATCACAGTCAAACAACAGGAGGATATATTAGAGAGGAAATGAGTGCGTTTTCTCTAAGACCACTTAAGTAGGAGTTTCTCTTGAACTAATTAAGATTCAATTCTATTTCAGCAACTAATGTCTGAAGCAGACATTCTGTTTGGGAATTATTAATAAACGAAAGCAGAAGGTTCCAGAGTGCTTGGAATGGTAGTATTTTGCCTGGTGGATGCTCAATAAAAATGCTGTTGAAAACAATTAAGTAGAGTATAAGATTTTAAGCATAATATCGAACATTCAAGGTGAATGATCATGGTATAAGAATTATTAGTAAAGTCTAAGAAATTTTTAAGGTGGAATAAGGGACACTCTTGACCATATATATATATAAAATTCCTTATCCCCTCAACATTAAGATTTCAGCTCTTAAAATTCTTAAAATTTCCCCGCAGGTATTTGAGGGGAACAAAAGACTGCAATATGACTGTTATTATTTTTTTCAGAATTGATCGGATATAATACAAATTATAGCTTTATTCCGAAGGGAAAAAAATGTTTAAATATACATATTAAACTTACATTTTGGATGTGATGGTTCATGCAACCCAATTCAAAAAGATGTGCTAGTCTAAACCAGAAAAATGCTAATGTAGCATGGAGGGAGATATTTTTGCCTGGCAACCTCAATAAGCGCTTTAAAGTTGTCTGAATTATGCTCTGCATTTTCATATAATAAATTGCTACACATGTAAGCAGTAGGCCGGGAAGCACTGTCTTGCCTTTCACATAAAACCTCTTTTACAAAGTCTTGAAGGTAGACATTGCATTTTCCTTTTAGTGATCATCACACTCCATGAGGTTAGTGAGTAACAAAAGCCCTTCCTTAGATTTGTATTTTATATCCTGTGACAACCCACTTTTTTTTTTTTTTTTCAAATAAAAGAGCTCTCTCTGTGGTGTTTCCTGTCATTTTATTTTAACAGCAGAAATAGTCATTCACCAAGGCCATCTGCCACCCACTATGAAGTCTTAGGGTCAGACTGCCTTTTACAAGTTGCACGGAACTGGGGTTACTGGGGGCACAGGGAAGGGGGAAGTAATAGCAGTGCTACAAAATCGTGGGAAATGTGAAATCTTTAGGGGAAAAAGGAGGAAACATCAAAACGTTCAATATTCAAGATTTCAAGGTGGGCAGGATTTTAGTGCCTGATACAAAAGAGAAGGTATGTTAAGAGAAAGAAAAATAGATAGTTAATCATTTAATTCCACTTTTGACACTGTTACCAGTTTCTCGCCAGAGGAAATGCATATCTAATTGGGATCCTTGCAGTTTGGGGCAGTGGTTCATTCTGTCTCACGCTAATATAAACAATATCCTATGTTTAACTCTCCTAGAAGACTCATTCTTCTTATGTTCAATTGGCTCATATCTAATGATCTCAAAATAGCAATCATTTCTTCTTCAGTGTAGCGTCAAAACCAATCTTAAATCAAAGTTTAGGGGGGAAAATCAAGGTTTATGAATTTAAGACTTGATGACAAAAGTAAGCAGTATTGTCAAGTTTCAATAACGACATTTTCAAAAGTGTCAAAGTCCAATTATAAGTCAAATCATTATGCTGTATATTTCACCTTTTACAGTGTTGTATGCCAGTTATATCTCAATAGAACTGGAAAAAAGATTTAAGTTTATTTATATACAGCAGAGAAGCCTTTCTTCTTGGGCTTCCTTGTGGCTCAACTGGTAAAGAATCTGCCTGATAAGCAGGAGACCTAGGTTCGCTCCTTGGGTTGGGAAAATCCCCTGAAGAAGGGAAAAGCTACCCACTCCTGCATTCTGGCCTGGAGAATTCCATGGACTATACAGTTTATGGGCTCGCAAACAGTCGGACCTGACTGAGCTACTTTCACTTTCATATACAGTAGAATCCTTCATTTTTCATCATACTCATTTTGCTTAATCTAGACAGCTATTTAAAGATACCAGGGTTCTTTGAGAGGAGTAGTGGGGCGAAGATCATAAGCCATTCATAAGTCTATTTTTTCTTTTTCCAGACACAAAATTTGACAGCCTCCTCTGAGGTTCAGTGTGGCCCTGTTGACTTCTGGCCAACACTTGTGAGCAGAAATCAGAAATGTTGCATGTTTTTAAAAAATGTACTGTAGTAATCAGTGTATTATGCAAATTAATCATTCATTTTTTTCTTTTTCTTTTAAATTCTATTGAATTATAGTTGTGTTAGTTTCAGGTGTACAGAAAAGTGATTCAGTTATGTATATACATACACATGCTCAGTAGCTCAGTTATGTTTGACCCCCTGTGACCCCATGGACTATAGCCCTTCAGGCAACTCTGTACATGAAGTTTTTCTCAGGCAAGAAAACTGGAATTGGTTTCCATTTCCTCCTCCAGGAGAACTTCCTGACCAAGGGATCAAACCCACATCTCCTGTGTCTCCTGCATTGGCAGACAAATTCTTTTTACCACTTGTGCCTCTTGTAAAGCCCATATATACATTAAGTCGCTCAGTCGTGTCCGACTCTTTGCGACCCCATGGACTGTAGCCTACCAGGTTCCTCCGTCAGTGGGATTTTCCAAGCAAGAATACTGGAGTGGGGTGCCATTTCCTTCTCCAGGAGATCTTCCCAACCCAGGGATTGAACCCAGGTCTCTCACGTTTTAGGCAGACGCTTTACCGTCTGAGCCACCAGGGAAGTCATTATACATACATCCATACATACATATATATATACATGTGTATATATATATATATATATACACACACACACACACACATATTTATAAACTTTTATATATATGTATAAACATACATATATATAAACTTTTCTCAGATTCTTTTTCATTATAGGTTATTACAAGATATTAAATATAGTTTCTCATGCTATACAGTAAGTCCTTTACATTTCTCTATTTTATACATAGTGTATATCTGTCAATCCCATGTGCTCAGATGTGTGTGCTCAGATGCTTAGTCATGTCCAACTCTTTTTGACTCCATGGAGCCCAGCAGGCTTCTCTTTCCATGGAATTTTCCAGTCAAGAATACTGGAATGGTTTGCCCGACCCGAGGACTGAACCCGTGTCTGCTGCACTGGCAGGTGAATTTTACCACTGGTGCCACCTGAGAAGCCCATACTCTTAGTTTATTGTTCTTAAGCATAGATGCAATTGAGTTTTCAAATATACACAAATATTTCCATTAAAATGAATTTTCACCCTTAGCCAGAGAGACCTAAATAGTTGAAAAACTGAGAACACATACAAACCAAAGGGTATGAAAAAGAAAAGCTGAAAGAACTAAGGCTGAAGGGGTAAGAGATGTAAAATTTGGGGTAACCAAGCCTATCCATCACACTTTATGGACTAAGAGCTCTATCCAATTCACTTAAATGTTAATCAGTTATATTTAGATCTTAAGATATAAGATGGGGATAGAGTTGAGTCTGGTTTATCATTCTTTCCTGTCAATTGCAATTTCTTCAGAATAAAATGAATAGAGAAACAGCTTCATCTCTTTACTTTGCTTTTCATAGTTCTTGAGTTCAAAACATCCCACTTTAAAAAAAAAAAAAAAACAGTCTCCTAGTGGTCAGTGGAGCTTCTATTCCTTGTCCAAGCACACATCATGTCACCACACTTCACTTTGCTGTTATTGAAATTCAAGTCCAATAAGGAGGCTCCTGGCTTCCCGAGAGGCTCAGTTGGTAAAGAATCTGCCTGCAGTGCAGGAGACCTGGGGTCAATAGGGCCCTGAGTCAGGAAGATCCCCTGGAGAAGGGGATGGCAACCCACTCCAGTATTCTTGCCTGGAGAATTCCGTGCACAAAGGGGTCTGGTGGGCTACTGTCCATGGAATCACAAAGAATTGGACATGACCGAGTGAATAACACTTTCACTTTCACCAAGGAAGGCTTCTAGTTTCATGGTTAGGGTACATCTGGAGGCCAGGTTGGTCACACAGACAGTTCTTTGATAAGAGGTAATGATGATACATGAGTATAGTATTTCTAATTTGCTTTTTCCAAGTCTGTGGAACACACAGCAGGGCTCTGTCAGGTAAACACATGCATGGGAGAAAATGAGGCACGAGCTCAGAGAAGGAAGTCAAATGGAAATCAAAAGGACTTTCTAAGAGAATTCTTGTCTTCATTTTTAAGGTTATCCAATTGTTTCTTTAATTACATCATATATATTGGGTTTCCCTGATGACTCAGATGGTAGACAATCTCCTGCAATGCAAGAGACCCAGGTTTGATCCCTGGGTTGGGAAGATGCTCTGGAGAAGGAAATAACAACCCACTCCAGTACACATGCCTGGAGAATTCCATGCACAGAGGAGCCTGGTGAATGCTTATTTCATCACTGACTATGGGACCATGAGAAAGTTACTTAACTATTATAAGCTTCATCTATAAAATGGGTATAAGCATGGGAGCAGGCACGTGTGTGCTCAGTCATGTCCAACTTTTTGCAACTCCATGGACTATAGCCCTCCAGCCTTTTCTGTCCATGGGATTTCCCTGGCAAGAATAGTGGGGTGGATTGCCATTCCCTTCTCCAAGAGATCTTCCTAGCCCAGGGATCAAAACCAGGTCTCTTGTATTCCAGGCAGGTTCTTTACCATCTGAGCCAGCAGGGAAGCCCCACAAAGTGCAGGCTAATCACTGAAATAACTCATATACTGTTAGTTTCATTTGCCCCCAAAGCAAATTCCACTCCCCTCTGTTACTTTATCACTTTTATTTTATTTCACTATTACTTATTATTCAACATCCCACCCATTTATCCTACATCATCTTTTTCTGAATGTTCTCTTTAATCTCTTCCACTGTGCAGGTAGGTAAAAGAATCACCAATTTCCATATGATTTAAGAGACACCCCAGAAAGCTTCTTGTTTTATATTATCTCCATTATCAGCCTGAGATAGAGCCTAAAAGTTACCTTTTCCAAGTGGTTTAAGACCGTATCACCAGACCTATTCACACACAAAAGCCTCACATGTGTTCATTCATTTAATTATCCACTCAAGAAAGACATATTTTTAAAAAATTCATTGCAATTTAATCTGAAAGTAGTTATGAGATTGTTTACCAATGATGGAGGTTAGAAATGGTGACTAAAAGTGATTAAACTGAAGGTGATTCACAACAAAAAGCACAGCACCCAGAACATGAAGCATTGCTCCAAAAAAAGCTGACCTGAATTACACCCCATCATGGGAAGCACAAGGCAGTCTCAAGCAGTATGGAACTGACACACTCAGGAACAGAGTGCCCAGCAGTAATAGAGACCATTCAAAGTGGGGAGAGAGCTCATAAAAAGGAAGGTAGAGTATATGAGAGAAAATGTTTAGCAACCTCCCTTTGACTCTAGATCTGTCTGTGTTTAGGATAGCTCTCTCACCTTGCCCTTCGTGAACTCTGATCCTCCAACCAACCATATGGCTCCTAGTGAAAGTGAAAGTTGCTCAGTCGTGTCCAGCTCTTTGTGACCCCATGGACTATAGAGTCCATGGGAATCTCCAGGCCAGAATACTGGAGTGGGTAGCGTTTCCCTTCTCCAGGGGATTCCCAACCCAAGGATCGAACCCAGGTCTCCTGCCTGGCTCCTACAGTCCTCTCAATTTCTGATTTCTCAGCATAAATTACTATGCCAGGCTTTTTACTTACCGTTTCATCAAGGAGAAATGGGTTCAATCCCTGGGTCAGGAAGATTCCCTGAAGGAAATGGCAACCCACCTCAGTAATTTTACCTGTGAAATGCCATGGACAGAGGAGCCTGGCAGGCCACAGTCCATGAGGTCGCAGAGAGTGAGACCTGACTGAGCAACTGACACTTAACCCTCATTGAATAAAACTAGCTCAAGTGGACATTTACTCTTTCATCCAAACCATTGTAAGGCGATACTGTAAGAAACCAAGGCTGTAAGAAATCAGGCAACCCAAATGTATTAACATATCATCCTACTAACAACTAATCTTTATTGAGAATCCCTTCTATACCAGGCACTATGTTAAATTCTTTACATGGACTATCTCATTAATCCTGCCATCAGTCTTAGACATGAAACGTCTTCCATCACTATCTTCATCCACTGAGGAAACTGAGGTCTAGACAGATTCAGTAACATGTCCAGTTTCTTTGGGTCTTCCCTGGTGGCTCAGATGGTAAAGAATCTGCCTGCAAGGCGGAGACCCAGGTTTGATACCAAGCTTGAGAAGATCCCCTGGAGAAGGAAATGGCTACCTACACCAGTATTTTTGCTTGGGAAATCCCCTGGACAGAGGAGCCTGGCGGGCTACAGTCCATGGGGTCACAAAGAATTGGACGTAACTAACATACTTAGCTTTTAGTTTCTACAACACAAGTGGTTAAAAGCCTTAGCATTCAGATTCATAAAACATGCCTCTTCCAAAGCCCCATGTGAATAATTAGTCCTGTTTTAGATTGTTTAAGCAAAGCCCCCCTGTAGAATTTCCCCATAGGAAAGACATGACCCAAGGCCACTTTCAAAGTAAACTTTCCTGCTGGGCTTTATGTATATCATCAACATCCTGAGGGCTAAAGATGTAGTTGAGAAGCTGAGTTCCAGAATCTTTTGAGATATTCTAGCAAAAACCTGCCCCCCCCCCACCGTTCTAAGTCAAATAAGATTCTGCACCTTAACTCCATAGCTCTTGGCATTCTCTTCCCACTTCTCCACTATTCCTTAGGAAATCCAAAAATAAAACTTGGTTCTATATTCTAAGGTTAAATAAATCTTAACTAATAAAAATCAGACAGAAAAGTTTTAATTCCACTTCCTTCCTCCAGTATCACATTGTGCCAAATTAAAGGGGCAGGCAATCCTAACACCCCCAAATCATGGGATCAGCAGAAAGTTTCTTAGATGATGGTGTTATTATCTTCACACATCTTGAGATTTAAATTTTGTAGGAGGTTGGGAATCCTCAAGAGTTTACTATCATTTATTTGATTAGGAAGTGAGTAGAAAAGACAAATAGGAACTGATTAATTTGTGAAAAATTGTCATGAAATTTTGGGCTTCCCAGGTGGCCCAGTGGTAAAGAATCTACTTGCCAATGCAGGAGACGTGGAGATGTGGGTTCGATTCTTGGGTGGGGAAGATCCCCTAGAGGAGGAAACAGCAACCCACTCCAATATTTTTAACTGGCTACAGTCCATGGGGTCACAGAGTCGGAACAACTGAGTGACTGAGCATCCACGCACGTCATGGAGTTTTAATAGACACATAGGTTTAATCATTTTATAATTTATAATAATGGGTAGGTCAGAGTTGTTACTAAAACTTAGTCATGCTCTGTATATACAATGCTATCCCAAATGGCTTTGGAACCATTTAGATTTCCATTTGAATTCCAGCTTTCTTCCTTTCTCTGGGCCAGCAGGATATGTCATGTAGCCCCCTTCAACAAGCCACTGCTTACCACTGAACATGGAGACTTCAAGATGTACTTAGCCCTGATGGAGGGAGACCTTGTATTTAATAAAGAGGAATCAAAATTCCAAATTACTGCAAAGCACTGCAGCAGGCAAGCTGCAATTCCAGTCATATGAAACCTCTGTTTACAGTAAAATGATGATATGATTCATGATGACTCTAAGAGAAGGACTCAACTGCCTACCTAGTCATATCCCTATATTTATAATATATAATTTCATTTTCATACCAGCTTATTACACATATTAAAGCAATACTTTTCCTTGTACAGCCAAGATTCATTGATAAAACAATGAAGTGAACTAACACCCTTCCTAAATAAAGTTTCAGCAATAGCACCGTATGTTAATGGACCTATTTCATTGTTAATGTGACTGACTGCTTATTGATTCTTGCAGGAATCTAGCAAGGGCTTCAGAGTACAATTTAGTTTGGAGAGCTCTGGGTCCAACATCTATGCTCAATTACAACTTTCAGAAGAGGAGATCAATAAAATTTAAATTGCTTATGGTAATCACAACTTCAAATCATTGCGATCAGCATAAGCAATCTGCTGACCCCAGCCAAGCTCCTAAATTGAAACTTGTAATGAGTGGTCATTTAGTTTGGGTCCATTCATATTATTTTGGAGGCAGGTGATGAACAATTAAAGATCAGCCAGCACCTTCTCTGCACAACATCCCCATCTTTATTCCCAAAGTATTAATATGCAGTAACCCTTGGGTTCATGCTTTTGCACTTCTTTAATGGGTATTCTGTATGAATAAGCAATTATATTTTCTATTAAACAATTTCAGTGTAATTGAATTAGCAGTTATAATATTGCTAGGGCAAGCAAAAGCTTTCCTAGGGAAAAATTAAGTGATATTGGGTAGTGCAAATTAATTTATAGAACTGAAAAATGTAACCAATTAAATAGAATTGCCTTTGCTCCCCCCCCACCCCACCAAAATACAATTAAGCAGCACATTGTTTCAAAGACTATGTTTCAGAGCAATTTGTTTTCAATCATAATAGCTGTTTTTCATTCATTATGAAAAGCTGTCTATTATAATGAAAATTTCATAGGCAGTTTTCCTTGACAAAGCAGGTTGCAAGTTTAAACAAAGATAGCCTGCAGATTACTTCCTTGATAAGGAGTCACCTTAGAATTACATTTTAATAAATCATTGAAAATAAATCTTCTGCATTACAGCATGAAGGTTTAGAAAAAGAAAAGCAAATAGAGAGAAACTAATCAATGGAAATCTCCAGCTGCCAATATAATAACAGATGGACCAATGCTAATATATAAAGTGTATTACACTCACACACACAGCCAAAAAGAAAAATGTAAGATAAATACCACGGAAGTCAACTGTCACAAATGAGACTTGAGTAATAATCCCATCTTTACCATTCATCATTCCTGCTGGGCCTCCTCCAAGCACTTTGCTGAATTATAAACTAGGGTATTTAGGCCACATATTTTGCAATCGAATAAGATGGCCATCTTTAGATTACTACTGAGATTTAAGGCATCCTACCAAGCTTTTCCAAACAAAGTAAAATATAAATATATACACATATATGTAATGTATGTGTATATAATACATATAATATATGATATATATTAATATGTATATAGTTAGAAAGGAATTTAAAACTGTTGTTGGAGCAACTGTAAATATTTAATAAATGTGCATTAGTAAGAAAGTTGTAGTAAAAAATATTTAGTAATACCAATGTCATCTCTTTTATGAATGCCTGGATCTGAAAAGACCACAGGTCTGTCTATGTGAATTCCATAAAAAAAAAAGGATGGTTTAGATTCTTTAGAATTGTTTAGATTTTGGGCATGCACTTAAAAGGCTTTTATGTAGGGAATGACAAGTCAGGTTTCTAACTTGAGTTCACTGAGGGCTGACTGGAAGGGCAGAGTGGATCAGAGACAGGAAGGCTGGGCAGTGACTCCTGAATTAGTCCAGGTTAGGAGGTAAGCATTTAAATTAAGGAAGAAATGGAGAAGGAAAGGAAGTCATCAGTTTTCAGAAGCTAAATTGACAGAATTTCACTTTTGATTGGCTGTGGAGAAAGAGACGACTCAAGAATAGCTTGAAGGTTTCCATTTTGGAAGAACCGAAAGGCTGATATCACTACTTATGAATTAGAGATGTAGATCAAGGTGTATGCAGAGGAGGTGACTAAGTTCATGTGTTAATTATGAGTATTTCCAAAAGACTCAATTAGATTAATGTTATTCCTGGACCCTCTGCCTCTACTAAAGACAGTAGTGATTGAAAAAGGCATTTATTACAGAAACAACTACTGATGTTCTTAGGTAAGTTAATCATCAAATAATCTCATCTACCTTTTAAATCAGTGTGAGTTAGGTTCATTGTCTGTGAGGCCTTGGCTTCAGCCCTTAGAATCATTTTGCAGCCTAATAATATAGCTAATCTTTGGATTGGTACTAAGGCTTAAAGGTATACTAACAATTTTCTCAAAATATATTTTATTCAGCCTCTAAGATTTAATGATATACACAGTGAATAATGCTTGGAACCTGTAGGAAACTTCATCTAACATTCAGAAAATAGTTGACAAAATTTTATATTTATCTTAGGGAAGTAGACATCAAAATTCTCCAGTTGGGAACAATAGTGAAGCTAAGTGTTTCTAGGTTTCTAAAGTTGAAGAAACTATAACTGGAAAGTTTAAAACTTTTTTTATTGTGCCTGGAGCCTGGCACAATATCTGGCACAGAATAGAAAGTCAATAAATGGGAAATATGTATATTTATATTTGAAATGTAACATGAACAGCTGCCCATACATTTTAACTTGCCTAAATATTAGAAGCAGTTATTTATGTATTTTAGTATCAAACAAATAAAAACATTTAATAACTCAGTATAACTCTAAACACACACACTATACTTATTTACTCATCATCTATTCTGTTTTAATAACTTACTCCTAAAAATTGTTATGGTTATACAATATTAACAATATAGTTCATATTTGAATTTTTTGGAAATAGACAATTGCAAAATATATAAACTTCATGGATAAGAAAAGTTTTCCATGAGTTTCATGATCATTAGAAACTTAACTTTCTTCTACATGTTTCTGGAATTTTTAAGATCTGATGAGACATGACAATAGATGATGAAGTGTTTTTCTTTTACACAGTTATCTCATTTATCCATTTTCTTTAATAAACTATTATTCACATGATGAGGCTTTTTGATTCTGCTGTTTCTTTTCATTCTGTAGCATCATCTGCTTTATCCTCTGAGAACTCCCCTATGCTATTCACCATTCCCGTAGACACAATCCTTAATGTAACTTAACTTAAAACTTCAGTTCACTTTATCCAATATTAACTACCTACCATGTGCTGCAGTGGGTGAAAAAAAGTTAAATTCTTTTTTATATCATTTCTTCCTCTTTTGTGATATCAATGACTACCATATGTTCCACCTATACTGCTTCTGGATATTTATCTGAAGTTAATTTGAAAAGATTATGTGTATCCCTGTGTTCACTGCATTATTCACAATAGCTGAGATATGAAAACAACTTACCTGCCCATTGATGGATAAATAAAGAAGATGAGGTGTATATATATATATGCAGTGGAATACTACTCAGTCATAAAAAGATGAATTGTTGCTCTTTGCAACAACATGGATGGACTTGAGGGTATTATGTTAAATGAAATGTCTGACAGAGAAAGTTAAATACCATATGATCTCTTTAATATGTGGAATATAAAATTAATAATAAATGAACAAAACGAAAGCAAAAGCATAGATACAGAGAATACAGTAGTGATTATCAGAGTAGAAGAGGAGTAGGAGAGGGCAAAGTGGGTCAACTGTATAGTGACTGATAGAAATGAAACTTGGTGGTAAGCACACTGGAGTGTATACAGAAGTCAAAATATATTATACACATAAACATATAATACGACAAACCAATGTTACCTTAAAAAATCAGGAGTGACATTGCTCTGAAAATTCAATGGATCTTTTATGCTATAGCTTCTAAACCTCCTTTTCCTCATTTATAAAATGGAGATCAAAATAGCACCCACTTGAAAAAGAATAAATACATGTATATGTATAACAAAATCACTTTGCTATATAGCTAAAACTAATACAACACTGTTAATCAATTATGCTCTAATATAAAATAAAAAATTTTAAGTAGTATCCACATTATAAATTTGTGGAGGGAAAAAAAAAGCAATGTTTTCTATAAACACTTTAAAACAGTCCCTGAAACATAGAAGGTATTCAATCAATGTTGACTTTTATTTTCTTTGTATGGATCTATTTTTCAAACCAATATGATAGATTATTATGGACTATGTATGCTTGATACACTTACATCTAATTATTGTCCTTAAAATTCTGTGAACAAATGCCTTTCTGCAGCCAGTATCAAAATTTTCATTCCGCCATATTTATACCTACTTAAATAATCACTTACTGCAGGCTTGGCCCAGGTGATACAAATATGAGTAAGATCTGTATCCAGTATAGAATTTTAGCTCAATAAATGCTCTCTTCCTTCATATTTTCCTAATGTGAGACATCTGACATTAACTTATCCTGGTTCTCAAATCTCCCTAGTCTTTCCTTTTTGTCTATTTAAATTTACTGACCATTTTTTAATATTAACTACAAGTTGTATCAGTGAATCAACTGTAGTGCCTTGAATTCTTTACACAGCATTTTTACTCACATGAGGTGTTTTTTTCCAATAGGAAAATTATATCTAAAATGATTTATCCCTGATCTCTTCTTCCTCTACATCTATGCAGGTTATTTTGTGATATCAAAAATCAAACTTGTGAGACAGCTTAGTAATTGTTGAGAAATAAAGGACTTTAGGGTCAAATAGACCTATCCTGAAAGATGATGCTGTGAAAGTGCTGCACTCAATATGTCAGCAAATTTGGAAAACTCAGCAGTGGCCACAGGACTGGAAAAGGTCAGTTTTCATGCCAATCCCAAAGAAAGGCAATGCCAGAGAATGCTCAAACTACTGCACAATTGCACTCATCTCACATGCTAGTAAAGTAATGCTCAAAATTCTCCAAGCCAGGCTTCAGCAGTACGTGAACTGTGAACTCCCTGACATACAAGCTGGTTTTAGAAAATGCAGAGGAACCAGAGATCAAATTGCCAACATCTGCAGGATCATGGAAAAAGCAAAAGAGTTCCAGAAAAACATCTATTTCTGCTTTATTGACTATGCCAAAGCCTTTGGAAAAGCCTCTAATGCTGAGAGGGATTGGGGGCAGGAGGAGAAGGGGACGACCAAGGATGAGATGGCTGGATGGCATCACGGACTCGATGGACGTGAGTCTGAGTAAACTCCGAGAGATGGTGATGAACAGGGAGGCCTGGAGTGCTGCAATTCATGGGGTCGCAAAGAGTCGGACACGACTGAGCGACTGAACTGAACTGAACTGAGACCTATCTGATTCCTACCTATGTAACTTATCTGCATGACCTCGATCAACTTATTTGACATCTTTGTCCTTTTCTCATCTTTACAATGAAAATAACCGTACCTATTTTTGAGGGTTATGATGAGGATAAATTGAGAGAGTGAAGTAGAGATCTTTGTACACTGCCCTTGTTATCTGAGTATCATTGGAAAGAGAAGAATTCAAGGGAGATTAAATTATCGCTATTGAATTATTGAATATATTGTTCTTGTAAGTTTCCAGAATTTTCTATATACAGTACATGAACTATGCAGTCCCAACTTTAAAAATCTTAGCAATTTAATTTGAATATTAGAAAAAAATCAGTTTCTAGATGAAATATTAATGTATGCATGCTTAGTCACTTAACTGTGTCTGACTCTGTGACCCCATGAACTTCGTAGCCTGCCAGGTTCTTCTGTCCATGGTATTTTCCAGGCAAGAATACTGGAGTGGGTTGCCATTTTCTTCTCTAGGGTATCTTCCTGACCCAGGAATCAAAACCTGTGTTTCCTGCATTTGTCTCCTGAAATGACAAGTGGATTCTTTACAACTTGAGCCACCTGGGAAGCCCTACCTTATCTGGAAACAGTGTCATTGCAGATGTTATTTCAGGAGGGTGGGCCCCTCACCCATGTGACAAGTGTTCCTATAAAAGGGGATAATTTGGAGATAAACGTGCACACAGTGAGAAAGTCATGTGAAGATGAAGGCAGAGATTGAGCTGATGCTTCTGCAAGCCAAAGAACATCAACCAAAGCTGGCAAAGTGCCAGAAGAGAGGAGAGGCACCAGCAGATTTTTCTTCACAGGTCTCAGAAGGGATCAGACTTTGTTCCTTATTTTTATTGAAGTATACTTGATTTGCGGGCTAAGTCACTTCGGTCGTGTCAGACTTTTTGTGACCCTAATGGACTGTAGCCCACCAGGCTCCTTTGTCCATGGGATTCTCAGGTAAGAATACTGGCGTGAGTTGCCATGCCTTCTTCCAGAGGATCTTCCCAACCCAGGATAGCACCTGCGTCTCTTGTGTCTCCTGCATTGGCAGGCAAGTTCTTTATCACTACCACCACCTGGAACTTGACTTTCAGTGTGTTAATTTCTTCTGTACAGCAAAGTGACTCAGTTATTCAAATATATATTCATTTTCATATTCTTTTCCATAATGGTCTGTCATAGTTCTCTGTGCTATACAGTGGGTCTTTGCTGTTTATCCATCCTATACATATCAGTTGGAATCTGCTGATCCCAAACTCCCATTCCTTTCCTTGGATTTGTGGCCTTCAGGCCTGTGAGGCTGTACATTTCTATTGTTTGAGCCACCCATTTTGCTGTCCTTTGTTATTGCAGCTCTAGGAAACTGATACATCATATTCCATAATTAACCAGAAACTGCTTAGCTTCAATTATAATACAAACACATATATATACATATGCACTGATATGTAAAAAGAATATAGAAACCAGAAAATGTGTTTGATTGACTGACTGTTTAAAGTAGACTGCTGATTGAAATACTGAGCAATTAAACATAGAATTCAATTACAAACATTAGAGTTTCCAATTGAGAAGAATAAGGAAAGAAAAGCTTCAAAATTATAACAGCTTTTTATATCAGAAATGTCCCTAAATATATTTCCTCCTTTTTGAAGTCTAAGAGGATGTAGCTATCTCTAAATTGCCTCTCTCAGTTTTTAACAACTCCCTAAATGGGTTTCCTGAGCCCATGAGAAGAGCAGAAGATCTTTCCCTGTCAGCATTCTTGGTTCATATCACACTGGCTAGCTGCCTCTGTGGAATTCTGATTTTCTTATGAGACCGCTTTTCCCATTTGCCTTGCATTTCTTTTTGTGTCCCTTTCTGTGAACCCTGGGAGAGTAAGATATAGAACAGGTTTACAAAATTTAAGAAATACCTAGTTGACCAATGCCTACAAATCAGCAAACCACGTACCCTTTTTTCCTGCAGAAAAACATGATTGATCATTTAGGCACATCTTATCATAAAACCTTCCCTCCTAAAACTACTAGGGGATCACTTGTAGTTGAAAAGGTCGCAGTTCAGGGCCGCAACATTTTAATGTTCAGTTGTTCACTGGAACATAGTTGCAGCTGCTTCTGTGAGGAAAATATCTTAGGGGTATCGTTTAGAACATTTTTAGTTTACAGAAATATGTCATAGTGATTAAAAACATCAGCTCTGGAGTTAAACTAGACTAGATTCAAATAGCTGGTGGTTTTGTTCTATGGCTATAATAGCCGGTGGTCCTGGGATTATTAGGTAACCTTCATAAACAGAGTCCTCATCTAATAATAATACAATCTTGCAAGGTTTTGGGGAGGATTAATGAGATAATGTATGTAAAGTACTTAGCATAGCACTTGGAGCAAAGTGTTGAATATGAAATGCTCAGTAAAGGCATATTGTATTCTTCTTAGCAGTGGTATGCATTAGTCACTCAGTCGTGTCTGACTCTTTGTGACCCCATGGACTGTAGCCCACCAGGCTCCTCTGTCCATGGGACTCTCCAGGCAAGAATACTGGAGTGGAATGCCATTCCTTTCTCCAGGGGCTCTTTCTGACCCAAGGATGGAACCTGGATCTCTTGCATTAGCAGGCAGAGTCTTTGCAGTCTGAGCCACCAGTAAAGCCCACTTTAAATGAGGTGGTGGTTTAGTTGCTAAGTAGTGTCTGACTCTTGGGAACACAGGGACTGTAGTCTGCCAGCCTCCTCTGTCCGTGGGATTCTCCAGGCAAGAATACCTGAGTGAGTTGCCATTTTCTTTTCCAGTGGTAGTAATGTCAATGGTATTCCCAGTTTTCAGCATCATAATCAACAATGGGACATATCAGCTTGGCAGACTGAACGCCTTCACAGTGATCATAAGGCAACTAAATGTGTTCAGGATTATTTGGCCACTTCTTATAAACATGGTCTAAGTTGGACTCTGAATAGTAGGACATGGAATTTGAAATTGTTCACGGGTATATGATGTGGCATTCTTTGCTACCCACCAGGCAGGGTTCACTCAAGGAAAACCCAATGTGTGACACAAAGATATAATCAAGATACGAACTGTAAATAATTACTTTTAATCGCATAGCTCATTGAAAGGCAAAGTAAGAACTTTTCAATACTCTACAGTTTTCAGGATTTTGTACTCTGCCCACGTTTAGTTCCTCTGTCAGACCTGCCATTTTGTGTGTAATATAATACTGCTTAAGGTTATCAATCTTTAAAAAAGTATACCATTGCTTTATAGCCACTCCTGCTTTGCAATACAAATGACATAATTACTTGTTCTGGCTGGAGGGGGTCCAGTTTCTCTAGTTCATTTTTTAAATGCAAATCTTATTAAGTATTTTATCCTAAAATGGCTAATGCAAAAAGGGCAGTCCTAGACTAAGATGGACAACATGCCTAAAAAATAAATACTAGGCAAATAATGAAACCTGAATTAAATCAGTGCACTGGAAACCAAATTGATTACTTATTGAAATATGTTAACATGTGTAATGGGTAACAGCCAAAGTCAGATATACAATAATATTCCATGAATCATTGTCAGATAATCACAAAGTTTTATATGAGCAATAAGAAATTTTAAAATCTTTGCCACCAAAATCTAGATGCTTATAAAAATATTGCAGGTAGTTATCTCTGTATTATTTAGTTCAGTTTAAGGACTCTTCTTTTTTACAGGTCCTCTTTTTTTGCTTTTCTCTAAAAGTCATAGTTCTGTTGTCAAATAGAATAATGGACAATTCTTCTATAAACATCCTGCAGGAAACTTTTACAAATGCTAAATGCATTATTTCTACTCAATTCATTTTAAGATTTCAGCGATGCAGCAAGATTTTTTGAAAAATTCTTTTTATTTGGAAATGTGTAATACATATAAAAATATATTTTTCATACTTTCATATGTGTGCAGTTTAAAGAACAGAAAAATAAATGCTTTTGCACTGTACAGACCACTGGCCTAGCCTAAAATACTTGTAGTTTCTGTCTTTGGAGATACCTGCATGGAGCGATGCCTTTTAAGAGACTGCTATAATTTTGAAACTATACTGAAAACAACAAATTGTTGGGTTGCTTTAAATATTGGTTTCTAGAATGTATCCATTCCCATTGTGCTTTAAAAAATTTAAAAAAATTTGTTTCAAAGTCCATTTCAAACAATTTGCAATGTAATTTTGAAAACCGAAATGTTAATACTTCCTGTGTGGCCCAGTAGTAAAAAATCACCCTACAGTGCAAGCAAATGCCTACAATGCAAGAGATGTAGGTTTGATCCTTGGATGGGGAAGTTCCCCTGTGGAAGAGATTCATACCCACTCCAGTATTCTTGTTGGGATAATCCCATGAACAGAGGAAACTGGTAGGCTACAATTCATGAGATGGCAAAGAGTTGGACATGACTGAGCACACGCACGCAAACAGACACGTTTGTTCAGTGTTTAACAACTACAGAGCAGTTCACAACTGTTGTTCTTTTTCAAATTATTTGTAAACTTGAAAGGTATAATTCCTAGCAATGTTCATTAATTTCACCACATTTAAATAGTAGGGAAAAGCTGGGACAGCAAATCAATGCAAATGCTAATAAATGTACTACTTTTGAACTTTAGATTTGGTCTTTTATGCCTCAGTTTCCCCATAGATATGCTTGAAAAACATAGGAACCACCTCCCAAGAGTGACAAGATATTTGAGTATTTCAGTATGCCTGATCAAGAGAGCTCAACAAAAAGGAGAAAGCCCCTTGACTCATGCTGGGAAGAAAGTGACTTCATTAGCACATCCTAAGGGTGCCCCTTTGAAAGTCTGTTAAATTGTGTTAACAGTTTGGTTCAGAGGCGGGAGTGAGACTAGTTTGAACTTGTCTCATTAATATACTAGTGTGATTTGGAGGTGGGTTTTGCAAGCCTGTTACAGTATTTTCTCACTGCTCCCTCCAGAATGCCTACACTGTCTACCTCTCAGCAGCTGACTGTTATCAAGGCTCCGGTCTTGAGTGATTTCTAGCCGTAGGACTCTTCTTTTGTTTCAGTCACCACAGACTATTAGCAATTCATTTTCCCAAGAAAGGGTCATTTGAATGTATTATTCTCTTATTTTAGCAGCCCTTTATCTTCCCCTTGAAGAAGAAACTAACCACTTTGCTTTCCAGAGAGGCCGGCCAGCACTGAGGGAAGCATATTGTTTTTTGTGATGAGAGATGTAGAAGGAGGCCCAAGTGACTGGACACACACACCCTAAGGGTTATCTGTGCAACCAATAATTAAGTTCTTAGAGGCTGATTACTTTCTGTTGCTTAGATGCAAAGCAAACAGAAGTGTCGTACACAGGATAAAAGCCAAAGCGCTGAGTATGTGTAAACCTCTTTCGGAAGATTTATTACATGTCACGATGTGGCTATAACTTATTCTCATCTGTCCCCCTTGGCACTTACCAACAGTGATGAAAATGGAGAGTCTTTACTCAGGGAACTCTTGACTGCATTATTATTAAATTATTTGCATATTGGTAGCACAGAGGGATCCTAGGATGGCATTTTCCAAGTTTCATTACCCTAACCCTCACCACTCAATAATAGTTCCCACAATTCCGATGAGATAGAGAGAAAATTATGGAACTATTTGCCTTCTGAGTATTTTTACTGTTAAGTAATGCAAAATGCAGTTAATGACACTAAATGAAAGAATGGAAGGATGGAGAAATGGATGGGTAGAAGGACTCAGTTGTTAACAGAGAAAAGTATACGGGTCATGAGGGGAGGGGTTTAAATGAATGAGTACAATTCTATTGCAAAGCCACAGAGCCCCCTATTGGAAGAACACTCCCATCATTAGATCACTTGTTACGCCATCAACAGATAGCCATGGATCTTTCTTGGTCCAACTGTGTGCCTCTCACTAACTTCCAAATATATTCACCTGGATATGCACTACCATATACTCACCTTAACAACAAGACCTAATGTAGAGTTCAACATTACCATCATCTTTTTGCTCCATCTTCCTATGCTTAAAATTGGGCTTTCCTAGTGGCTCAGTGTTAAAGAACTGCCTGTCAATGCAGAAGAAATGGGCTCACTCCCTGATCTCAGAGGAAATAGCAACCTATTCCAATATTCTTACCTAGGAAATCCCATGGAGAGAGGAGCCTGGTAGGCTACAGTCCAGGGGTTGCAAAAGAGCTGGACTTGACTCAGTGACTAAACAACTAATGTTTAAAATTACCAGTGTCTTTATGGGCTATTTCTGATCATTGTTAGCTTGTCTTTAAAACATCTAATCTTCCCCCAACTTACGTACAAATGAGATCTAATTTAAAGTGAATTTCTGCCTTTCAGACCAATTAAGGTCATGTTTCCTACTTTCTCCTTGGATTTAGAATCTTCCACCCTGCTTTACTATCAACACATTAATACATTTTATTAGCAGAATCAGGATAGCTTGGGATGACATTGGAGACAACTAAAGGGCTCTCAAATCTGTAGTAGCCTCCCAAAGTCATCTCAAGTTGATTCATATAATTATTTAAATAATAAAAGAATCAGCAAATATATGTTTAAATCATTTTCAACCCAATATTATTTTTGCTGATCTGTGTTACACACTTTAAACGTTTAAACTATATTTGCTAGAGTAATGCAACCTGAAGGCAAGTCACCTGAATCTGTTTTCAGGTACAGATTCGTCCCGAACCTCCACCAACACAAAAATTCAGGAACCATTGCTCCTCTTCTTCCACCCTGACATTTTTCAGGTTGGTTTCCTCATGTGCATCCCTGCAGCACAATCTTAATCCTGCTCATGCTCAGCTGATGGCTGAAGTAACCATAGTCTCCACATCTATCCCATTCCATACTGCTTTAATCCAATTAGTCCTCAATTCAAAACTCTTACTCTTCTTAGAAATTCTTCCCCATTGAACCCAAACCCTTGGTTCATCCACAGATCTATACAATCCCTCTTTTGTTAGTCATACAAATTATTTTAAAATTCAATAAGTAATTAATTAATTTCAAGTACAAGAGAGTATTTAAATATAATATTTACACTTCTGTCCCATTTTCAGCCTTTTCTGGATTCTCTTAATCTGGTATCCTTTAAATATTATTCTTCCTTAATCTTGTTTAAAAAAATTCTTTCTTTGGCCCTTGTACAATCTTCCTTGAAAAATATCAACATCTCTTACAACTTCTTTTAACTACTACCAGCATACCGACAACTGTCAATGCCTAGTCAACATTCTTATCAGGGTATACTGGAATTTGTTCAACAAACATTTATTCAACAATCATTTATTAAGAGATATTCAGTTGGGACCATGACAGAGTACTTAGGCTTGTAATTAAATTTCCACCATAAACAAACAGAAAACCTAGAAAAAAATATAAAAGGGAACTGTAAGTATTCAACAGTAACTGAGGTAAGGCTACATACAACACATGAATATGGAGAGGCCCACGAGTGAGCATCATAATCACCTATCAGAGCCTTGGATAGCTCCTGGACCAACCACGAGCTGAGAGAACTTCCGGGATACCTACTTGCTGGACAAGAGTATAGAGTACTCAGTTAAGCCAGTTTGTTATGCCAAGCTTAGGACCCTTGCAGGGGAAGCCTTGGACACTTAAATCAAAAATCCGAAAGGAAACCAGTACAAATAGGACTGCCCAACTTGCTACATAGTTTCCAATAGAAGCTAGTGGGAGTAAAGATGATCTTTTCAGTAAGTGATTCTGGAGCAAATGCATATCTCTATGGGATTTAAGCACCTGGAACCTTTCCACACACCATACAGAAAAACTAATTTGAGGTCAATATTAGACCTAAGTTTGAAAGTTAAACAATCAAATTTCTGAAAGAACCACAACACACTATCTTCACGAAATTGGATGAGATTAAGTTTCCTTAAAAGAACATAAAAAGGACTAATAGATATAAGAAAAATAATAAATTGGACTCAAGAACTTCTGCTCATCAAAAGAAAGGCAAACCACATCTGAGAAAATATATTTGCAATACCTCTAACAAAGGAATTGCATCCAGATTTATAGAGAACTCCAACAAATGAATAAGAAAAAGACAACCAATCCCACTAAAAATGTGCAAAAGAATTAAAGAGGCAGGGACTTCCCCGGTGGCCCAGTAGTTAAGAAGCTGCCCTGTAATGCAGAGGACTTGGGTCTACTCCCTGTTCAGGGAACTAAGATCCCACATGCAGTAGAGCAGTTAAATCCACATGCGAGCCTGAGAGCCACAACTAGAGTTACATGTGCCTCAAGGAAAGATCCTGCCTGCACCTAAGACCAGACAAATAATAAATAAATAAATATTTAAAACTTAAAAAAGGAATTGGAGATGTACTTTACAAAAGATGATATTCAAATGGCCAATTAGTATATAAAAACTTGCTCAACATCATTGTTCATTAAGGACATAAATGTAAACTCTGTCTACAAGGCTAAAATCAAGGACTAACAATATTAATTGCTGGCAAGGATATGAAACAACTAGGACTCATATTTAATTCGGGGGTGTATAGACTGGCCTGGCCATTTTTAGGAAACAATAATAGGTTATAAGGCTAATCATGTACCTATCAAATACCAGTCAATCGAATGCCTAGGTATATACTTAAAAAATAGCGTGCTCTTTGTTGCTCAGTCATATCCAACTCTTTGCCACCCCAGTACTGCAGGCTGCCAGGCTCCTCTGTCCATGGAATTTTGCAGGCAAGAATACTCGAGTAGTTTGCCATGCCCTCCTCCAGGGGATCTTCCCAACCCAGGGAATGAACCCAGGTCTTCCACATTGCAGGTGGATTCTTTACCATCTGAACCACCAATAGTGTAAACATCTACAAAACATAATAGGTATAAAAAATATTAATAGTAACTTTGTTCATACGAATGAAAAGCTATAAATGGTTCATATGCTCATGAATAAGACAATGGAGAAATTCATGACATATTTATGCAATGGGATTCTACATAATAAAAAAATAAACATGTAATAACATGTATGAGTCTCAAGAACATGCTACGTGAAAGAGTCAGACTCCAAAAAAGTAAATACAGTCTGATTCCATCTATGGAGTCTGTATGTAGTTTAAGATCACTAAAATTAATTCACTGCATAAGAGTTAGAACAGAAGTTACCTCTGGTGGTGCAGAGAAGGTGCTGACTAGAAGGGGCAACAAGGAATGTCCTGGGAAGTTGGAATTTTTCTATGCCTTCATCTGAATAGCACTTATATGGAAGTATACAATGTAAAAATGACTGAGCTCTACACTTGAGCTTTGTATACATTACCATATCATATAATTTATCAATAAATAAAAAGTATACATGTATGCAAATAATCTTTATATTATATTATTATATCATTATGATGTGGTGGCCACTGTATTTAGAGTTAGGACTTAAAAGATGAATGAATATCCTAGCACACAATCTATGGGTAGAGTTGGGAAGACAGCCGTTTCAACAGACAAATTAGAATATCATACCATTAATTCATTTTCAGAGTTATTATCATGTTACTGTGAAAATATCTAGGACAGAAACATCTAAGTCTTTGGGGAGTTGATGGAGAAGTTTTCACTCAAGAACCAACTCTGAGCTTGGATTTCAAAAGAAACAGAAATGTGTTGGAGAGCAAGAAATAGGTTAGGTGGAATTTGATATTTCAGAAAGACTAATATATATATATTAGTCTCTCTATATATATCTATTAGAGAAACTTTGTCATAAGAAGCCACCATACTGGCAGGAGTATAACAAGTACCATCAGCATTTGAGGACAGAAGGAAAGATTGAGAATCTGCTTTAGGGCAAGACCACAGTGAGTCAAGAAAGGAAAGATGAGGATCTCATCAAAGGCAAAGGCAGAATTTCAAGCTGCAGGTGTGCGTGCTCAATCACTCAATCTTGTCTGACTCTGTGACTCCATGGACTGTAGCCCGCCAGGCTCTTCTGTCCATGGGATTTCCCTGTCAAGAATACTGGAATGGGTTCCCATTTCCTTCTCCAGGAAATCTTCCCAACCCAGGGATTGAAGCCATATCTCTTGTGTCTGTCTCCTGCACTGGCAGGTGGATTCTTTACCACTGCACCACCTGTGAAGCCTGAATTTCAAGCTATTTCTGAATTAAACATAATTAGACCTATAGTCTGATTGGAGGGGCAAGATAACATCTATTCTTTCAATTTTGGAGAATATTATCCTTGTACATTTCTGGGTTTCCACCTTGTCATGACACTAAAATAGACACTTCCTGACCTATCTATTTCTTACTAAAACAATATTACATTAATTATAAATGAATGAGAATTTTTCTCAAAGAGTGTATTTTTAAGGTTCACCATGTCCCTCTTGGAACCTGACAAATGCCACTCTGAAATAGTCCTCTGGTTCTGTGGCCGGATTGCATGCAATCGTAGGGGAATATGGGTAGTTTTCTATCTGACTTTTTTACATGTCTTACTCTTTTTCCATATAATTTATGTTACACTGAGAAGTTGGAGATTCCTCACCTTTCATCTATAAAAATATTCTGTGTTGTCAAACCCTTTGAGCAGTACATCTGCCAAGCTTTCATGTTCCATCTTTCCCATTAAAAATCTGCACCATGAATAAATACCGCCCCAGTAGTTAGTTAAAATAGTACCCTGCCACCTTTCACCCCTTTTGCTCACAAAGTAATCTAAACCTAGCACATTAAGGGAGAGATCAAAGTGATGTTGCTGTTTTATGTACAGTAGGTGCAGTTGGCTCATTTGTGAGTTACCACTCTCTAGGGCAGAGATAAGGCATATGAACAGTTAGCTGTGGCCTTTCACCTGCAAAATCGAGTTCATAGTGAAATATATGCGATGCACAAAAGAGATAAATAGGAAGAGATGTAGAAATCAACACAAAGAGGGAATGGAGGCAGAAACTAGACAAGATTTAAACGTTTTCTCGATATTAAAATGTCACAGGATTTAGAATGAATAATTACCACAGAATTTAAATTTCTTTGTACCTGCTACCATGGGGAATAGGCCTTATTATCTCCGTCCAACAAACACAGGACAGACAGACCAGGCGCCATGCAACCTCTATTCATATGTTAACCCCTGAAAGTACCATGCTAAGCAACTTCTGAATACTCTTTTCTAAATTTGAACCTGATTTATCTCCCAAGTTATGAGCTTCATCACCAGACAGTCTGGTTCAAATATCAAACATTGCTCTTGAAAGGAAAAAAGTTACTCCCCCACCGTCAATGTAATTTTATCCCAGTGGCTGAGGATCACGTTTGCGATCGCGCGGCACATTTCGCTTTTTCTTTTGTCCTCCACTCCTTTTATAGAAAAACCACATTAATGCCAGCCAGTATGTGGAATGCAGATGTCCAGACACTTCAGAAAGTTCCGGAAGGAAAATGGCAGGTTTGACAAAACAGGCAATGTACATATCTTGCAGTATTTCTTTTAAGGATGTCTTCAGTTTTATGCCACATAGAAGATTTTGTGAGCTGAGGATCATTGCATTATATTTAGCATAATATTGTCTTTCAAGAGCAGGCAATATTAAAAAAAAATCTTTTTACTGTACCACATAAGTAAGTTCAGGCATGCCAAATCATTGTATTCAAAAATTCTTTTTAATATTTATTTTTTTGTCGCACCGGGTCTTAGTTACAGGGGATATTTCGCTTCAACATATGGGATCTAGTTCCCTGACCAGGAATCAAACCCAGGTCCCCTGCACTGGGAGCATGGTGTCTTGGCCCACTGGACCACCAGGGGAATCCCCAAATAATTGTAAAATGATGTGTACACTGTGATGATACTGGGTCCTTTCAGAAAGGCAACTGAGGATACTGTAAGACATTTAATCTGGATTTTTCACTTTCTATGTGACAAACTACCAACAAGTTACCTTCTGATAAAACTCATGAACAAACACATCTATAAAGAGTTAATGTCCGTCTATTCTAACTCTTACTGTCTCTCATTTCTGCACTCACTCATCTTTTCCAAGCCAATTTTGTGATCCCTTCTATCAGGGCATGTTTGCAAAAGGATGGTCAGTGACTTTCTTCTCTTTTGAAAATACTTAAACTTTGGAAAGTGATCCTGCTAAGAGTAGTGGACAGGGAGAGAAGAGAGTGACTTACTCGCCTTCACAAATGGCCAGAGGAAGCAAAGACTGTTTCCCCAGGCTGGGGAATCTGAGATCTCCAAAGCATCAAGAATTTGAAAGCCAGCTTGCTCCAATCATCCATGAAGATGATAAAATGGAAGAGTATTGGGGATTAGTCTGGGGCAAATTTCTGGAAGCCACTTAATTCTGGGCACAAGATCTTCTTGTTTTCCAAGAGTCAAGTGTCACCAGATTTGAGGGATCAAGAAGAACCAGAGATTCAGCCTGTCACACAGGCGCTTCTACAGTATGCTTCAAACAGGCATTTCTGACCATTATCTACCACTCTCAAAAAGATTTTTTTTTTCCAGAGCATAGCCTTTGGTTGGTTAAAGTCACGCTACTTTGGTTCATAACATGCCCTCTCTCTGGGGTATGCTCTAGACATTTCTCCCAAACTGTGTAATATTACTCATCTTCTAAAGACTAGGCTTCTTCCTACAGGAAGTCTTCCTGGAGTATTCCAGGTTTTAATAAGCATCCTTTTCTCTACCTAAATCTTTATGTTCTTGCTCCTCACTTCAAGATTAATTGCAACAGTTTTCATTTTAATATAGTTATTACTATTCAGCTATTTAAATGGCCTGAACTTATATAATTTTAAGCTCTCTGAAGGCAGTAATTATGTCATATCATTCTTCATATTAACCACAGTGCTTTGAGAAACATTATTGCTTGGTGGTTAAAATTTAGCATAGATACTGAAACCAGACTTCCTGGGATTAAGTCCTGGTTCAGCCACAAACTAGCTGCATGTCCTCAGACAAGTTACTTAATTTTTATGCCTCAGGTTTCTCTTCATGTTATAAGCATAACATTAGCAATCATTTCAATAGAGTTGTGAAAATTAAATGAGTCTATACATTTAAAGTGTTAGAGTGGCACCTAATAAATGTTAGCCGTAGTAACAATTTTTAATTATTATTGCAATTTTGTTCACAGTTTTCCTGGAATATCTCCTTTCATTGTTTTTACTTATGCAGATTCAATTAGAAAATTTTTGTTTGTTTGTTTCTATTAGTATAAAGCACTATTCTACACACCATGCTGCTAAGTCACGTCAGTCATGTCCAACTCTGTGTGACCCCATAGATGCAGCCCACCAGGCTCCTCCGTCCCTAGGATTCTCCAGGCAAGAACACTGGAGTGGGTTGCCATTTCCTTCTCCAATGCATGAAAGTGGAAAGTGAAAGGGAAGTCACTCAGTTGTGTCTGACTCCTAGCGACCCCACGGACTGCAGCCCACCAGGCTCCTCCATCCATGGGATTTTCCAGGCAAGAGTACTGGAGTGGGGTGCCATTGCCTGGAGATGGAAAAACATATGCAAAATATTTCTCTCTCAATAAACTTAGAACATGAAGAGTACCTATTCTTTAAGAAAAACTTACTCCATCTGCTTGATCAAGTCTTTCTGAAAGCTTTCTCTGAACGTGCCCTTGTTGGTCAACCTCTCCTTCGTGTCCAGCTCTTTGTGACCCCATGGACTGTAGCATGCTAGGCTTCCCTGTTCTTCACCATTGCCCAGAGTTTGCTCAAACTCATGTCCATTGAGTCAGTGATGCCATCCAACCAGCTTGTCCTGGCCTATCACATGTCACAGCTCGCATAATGAGATTATGAAATGCTTAAGGACAGGGCCTGTCTTATTGTCCATTTTAGCACCCCTAGTATCTACCAGAATGTTTTTCACTTTGTAAGCACTGAGTAAAGACTTAGCGATTGATTTGGCCCTGATGGCTCAGGGGGTAAAGAATCAACCTGCAATGCAGCAGACATTGGAGACACTAGTTCAGTCCCAGGGTTGGAAAGATCCTTAGGAGAAGGAAATGGCAACCTACTCCAGTATTCTTGCATGGGTAATCCCATGGACAGAGGAGCCTGGAGGGCTACAGTCCAGAGGATAGTGAAGAGTCAGACACGACTGAGTGACTGAGGACATCTTGGCCTTATTTTCATTATTTCTTTAGCACAAATCTCCACAAAAGCAAATGTGTATATGTCTGACTCTGCAACCCCATGGACTGTAGCCTGCCAAGTTTCTCTGTCTATGGGATTTCCCAGCAAGAAGAGTAGAGTGGGTTACCATTTCCTTCTCCAAGGGATCTTCCCAACCCTGGGATCGAATCCATGTCTCTTGTGTGTCCTGCATTGTAAGCAGATTCTTTACCACTGTGCTACTTGGGGAGCCTCAAGAAAAGCAAATACTAGTTCTATTAGAAATGCCTTGTTTCTAGAAGAGGTAGAGTTTCCAGTGTTGATCTTTGCAGTAATACCAGTTAGAAGTTCTAATAATTTTAGTGGAGTCAAGAAATTATGAAGTCAATTTTCAAAAACTATTATATGTATATATATGTATATAATTCTTGCAGTAAGGTGAAAATAACTTTTTCAAGGATATTACATAGGTCCTATATTTTGAATTTTTCTAAGTGGATCTTACAATTCATAAGCTATTAAAAATTCAAGGTTGTCTTGGAATAGAATCTGAAGGTTCAGTGTCTCTAAGTACAACACATCATTTGATTCTGTATCTTATAAGAAGATAATAAACAACACAATCATCTATGATTTTTAATTTTCCACATTTGATCCTGAGTGGTTTGCCTGTTATTGATCTTCTTGGAGGTCTAGGGTTACAACTGTATTCATAACTTTTAGAATTAGAGTTCTGATTTGATTATATACCTTTTTATAACCCTACATCTAGCACTCAGCATGGAAGGAAGGACTAATAAATATTTGCTGCATGCAGAATGGATGAAAATTCTCTTCTGTTAATATAATATTGAAGAATAAAAGAGATTATTTGACAAATGTGTTTTTAAGAATTTGATTATTCTTTAAGAAAAACTTACTCCATCTGCTTGATCAAGTCTTTCTGAAAGCTTTCTCTGAACGTGCCCTTGTTGGTCAACCTCTCCTTCGTGTCCAGCTCTTTGTGACCCCATGGACTGTAGCATGCTAGGCTTCCCTGTTCTTCACCATTGCCCAGAGTTTGCTCAAACTCATGTCCATTGAGTCAGTGATGCCATCCAACCAGCTTGTCCTGGCCTATCACATGTCACAGCTCGCATAATGAGATTATGAAATGCTTAAGGACAGGGCCTGTCTTATTGTCCATTTTAGCACCCTAGTATCTACCAGAATGTTTTTCACTTTGTAAGCACTGAGTAAAGACTTAGCGATTGATTTGGCCCTGATGGCTCAGGGGGTAAAGAATCAACCTGCAATGCAGCAGACATTGGAGACACTAGTTCAGTCCCAGGGTTGGAAAGATCCTTAGGAGAAGGAAATGGCAACCTACTCCAGTATTCTTGCATGGGTAATCCCATGGACAGAGGAGCCTGGAGGGCTACAGTCCAGAGGATAGTGAAGAGTCAGACACGACTGAGTGACTGAGGACATCTTGGCCTTATTTTCATTATTTCTTTAGCACAAATCTCCACAAAAGCAAATGTGTATATGTCTGACTCTGCAACCCCATGGACTGTAGCCTGCCAAGTTTCTCTGTCTATGGGATTTCCCAGCAAGAAGAGTAGAGTGGGTTACCATTTCCTTCTCCAAGGGATCTTCCCAACCCTGGGATCGAATCCATGTCTCTTGTGTGTCCTGCATTGTAAGCAGATTCTTTACCACTGTGCTACTTGGGGAGCCTCAAGAAAAGCAAATACTAGTTCTATTAGAAATGCCTTGTTTCTAGAAGAGGTAGAGTTTCCAGTGTTGATCTTTGCAGTAATACCAGTTAGAAGTTCTAATAATTTTAGTGGAGTCAAGAAATTATGAAGTCAATTTTCAAAAACTATTATATGTATATATATGTATATAATTCTTGCAGTAAGGTGAAAATAACTTTTTCAAGGATATTACATAGGTCCTATATTTTGAATTTTTCTAAGTGGATCTTACAATTCATAAGCTATTAAAAATTCAAGGTTGTCTTGGAATAGAATCTGAAGGTTCAGTGTCTCTAAGTACAACACATCATTTGATTCTGTATCTTATAAGAAGATAATAAACAACACAATCATCTATGATTTTTAATTTTCCACATTTGATCCTGAGTGGTTTGCCTGTTATTGATCTTCTTGGAGGTCTAGGGTTACAACTGTATTCATAACTTTTAGAATTAGAGTTCTGATTTGATTATATACCTTTTATAACCCTACATCTAGCACTCAGCATGGAAGGAAGGACTAATAAATATTTGCTGCATGCAGAATGGATGAAAATTCTCTTCTGTTAATATAATATTGAAGAATAAAAGAGATTATTTGACAAATGTGTTTTTAAGAATTTGATTGAAATAAGATACATTTTAGCTATAATTTGAAGAAATCACATTTAGAAAAAAATAAAAGTCAAGGGGAAGTTACTCTTTGTTTATATGTTTAATAGAGATAAAGAAATAAAATCAGTATGAATAATGGATAACAAGATTCTGCTGTGAAAATTTATTATGTTAACTGGTTAACTGGAACTAGAATTGTGCCTGGCACATTGGCATATTCTAGTTGCTCAATAAATATGAGCTGAAATTTTTTAAAAGTGAACTTCTTAGTTAAGAGATCAGCTGCCTTCTTTTACATATATTTAAAAGAGAATCTTAGAAAAATTTTAAAATAATGTGAGTTATACAAATCTGCTGGGTTAAGCTAACTGAAAATGTCACTTCCATTCTAACTTTCATTGCTTATGTTCTTTCACTTTCATAGAAAAATTGTTTTCTAAATGAAACTAATATCAAATATGATCTTGCTTATGAGGAAACCACATAGCAAAGTTATTGAAGTAGGGTTAAATTTACATTCTGTCAAATCATTTTACTCTAAGAGTTCTTGGAAGTCAAGCATGCTGGCTAATTCTCCAAAGAAAATTGAATATTCCAAAAATAATTCAGAACTCCCACTCGTACCTGCTAAAAGAAAACAGAAGGATAGAAGGAGAGCATAGGAGGTGGGAGAAGAAAGAAAAAGTTAAAAAGAAGAATGGCTGTTCAATTAAGGTGATAATGAACCTTTGAATTACCTAGAGACCAAATAAGTCATGGAATAATTCTCTAAGAGTCTTTCCTAGTATCCAGCTTATAGACACAAGCCAAATCTAGTTAAAGTATGTTGAAAATTGAACAGAATCACACACACGCACACACAAATTGAAATAAAATAAATGAGAATACTTGGAACTATAATGAGACATAACAAGTGATCACAAGAACTAGCAATTTCCATTGTTTAATCTTGTGTTTTAAAACTAGAAAGTACTTTATAATGTTTCATAGCTCAACTATATGACTTTCTACCACCATTCATAAAATGAATTTCTTTCTCATTTGCATAATGTTTCATGATTTTTACATTAAAGATTTGTACTCAGTGATAATTCCATTCACCCACTCATTATTCATTCATTATCTGTTCATTCAACAAACATTTATGGTGTGCCTATAGGAGGAGTATTCTTATTGGTCCAGAGAGAGTAGAAATAAATACATGCTTACATAGACATACACACAAAGTACAGTTCCCTAATGGGTTGGCGGAATGGACAGTGTAATGGAGAATGGGGAAAGAGATGGATACAATAGAAATTAGTTTTGAAAAAGAGAAGCAATTTTCTCTAATACAGGGGGGAAAATGCTAGTGATAATATAAATAATTTAGGAATTATAAGTAAGAAATTCCTGACAAAATGGAAAATTAGTACAGACTGCTGACTTTCTCTACCAAATTAACCCTGCAGATTTCAGAGATGAGAGATAGAAGCATAGATATAAGAAACCAGTATAATAACTAAGAGAAAGCCTGGAAACAATGAAGCCTGCCTCAAATTGGGCAGGGGAAGGGGAGTGAAGTGTTTGATGGTTAATTTTATGTGACCCTGACTGGGTCACAGGGTGCACTGTTATTTGGTCAAACTATTCTAGGTGTTTCCATGAAGGTATTTCTTAAAATAAGATTAACATTTCAATCTGTAGACTAAGTAAAGAAGATTACCCTGCTTAATGTGGGTAGGCTTCATCCAATCAGCTGAAGGACTGAATAGAACAAAAAGACATATCTTTCTGAGTGAAAAAGAATTCATCCTACCTTACTACCTTCAAATTCAGACAGTGGCTTTTCCTTTCTTTGGGCTTGAACGAAAACATCAACTTTTCTTGGATTTCAAGCCTGCTTGTTCTCAAACTACAGCTGTTCTCTGGTTTTCAGGCCTTCAGATTAAGGCTGGAACTACACCATCAGCTCCTCTGGGTCCCTAGCTCACCAGTTCACCCTGCAGACCTTGGGAATGGTCAGCCTCCATAATCACTAGAGTCAATTTCTTACAACCTCTCTTTCTCTCTCTCTCCTTCTGTTTCTCTGGAGAACTCAGATTATTATTATTATTAGTGTGTGTGTGTGTGAGAGAGAGAGAGAGACAGACAGACAGACAGAGACAGAGACAGAGAGATTTAGGGGTGAAAATGTAATATTGGAGTGACAATATAAGTGCTGGGTAACAAAAGCAAAAGTAGGAGTTTAGGATGCTGAATCATTTTTAAGCTGTATTTGTGGCTCTCTCCCATTTGTCCCTCAGAGAATCATTATTTGCTCCATCACAACCATGTAGGCAGAAATCAACAGGAAAAAATGTTGACTAGGTATTATGCAGGCTGCCCTAGGCATTCACTCATTGACTCCCACTACTCCAAGTCCTAACTGAGCTTAAGTAACATGGGGGAAAGAAGTGTGCCATTTAAGAATGTCAAAGGGGTGAGTGGGACTAGTTGAGAGAGTAGCAGTCACATAAATACACCATCATGTGTAAAACAGATAGCTAGGGAGAAACTGCTGTACAGAGCAGGGAGCTCAGCTCAGTGCTCTGTGATGGCCTAGAGGGGTGGGATGAGAGGGCTGGGAAGAAGGTTCAAGAAGGAAGGGATATATGTATACATATAGCTGATCAATGTTGTTGTACAGGAGAAACGAACACACACCGTAAAACAATTATACTTCAATTTTTAAAAAAATTAAAATATAAATTTAAAAAATCTCTAGATTACTTATAATATTCAATGCAATTTAAATGCCATGTATATAGTTTCCCAGTATGTGGCAAATTCAACTTTTGCTTTTGGGAGACTTCTGGAATTAAAGAATATTTTTTTACCAAAATAAAAGACAAAGAATGTCAAAGAAAAAAAAAATTGTAACATGTGGTGATGGATGTTAACTAATTTAA